>JAMQGT020015476.1:0-135897 GCA_024447675.2 Pterophyllum scalare | reverse complement strand
AGCAATACATTGTTTTTGTTTACTCATTAGGGTTTTTCGTATTTCTTGTTTACATGTTAAGAACCTGCTGAACTTGTGTTTTTAGCAGCCAATTTGGATCTCCAAAATGACTTTACTCCAAAGGCAATAAGAGGAGCAAAAAGTCTGTCATAAAAATCGTAATAAAGTTAAAAATAGAAAGTGATTCTCAACAGCTGGGCAATGGGAAATGAGGTCAAGAGGAGACAGAGTAAAGAGCAACATTGTCCTCTTCACGTTTTCAGACCGCACCCGGCTTGCTTGTATAAACTTTACACTGCCTGATTAGCTTGAATGGACACACAGGAGAGAAGAGCAGGAAATTTTACATTTTTTATTGCAGGGTCTTTACCTTACAATATAAAGCACCTTGAGGCAACCGTTTGTTGTGATTTGGCACTATTAAAACTGAACTGAAAATTAGTGGTGGGCAGATTGATCCAAATATCGATAATATCGATATAATGTTGGTATTGATATTGCACGCAGTGTAATGAAATCGATAGTTTACTTGGGAAAAAAGGAATTTGCTTTAAATATTTTATAACATTGTGGAGTGATAATTTCGTACGGCTTGTTTATTTAAGAAAAAAATCCAGAAAATTATTGAATGAAGGGATATTTTTATTATATTTTGTATTATACTTTCTGAACAATCGACCTGAAAAAAGTTTGTTCTTTAGTGATCACTTTGTACACTTTATTTAAGAAAAAAAATCCAGACATCACAATGTATAGAAAAAATTGTTTTGTTACTGTTGTTTCAGAACAAAAACTTTTATTTTGATAAAGTGTTTTCTATTTACCTATAAACTTTGCTCAATTCTATCCTGGGTTTTAACTAATTAATGATCCAAAGGAAAAAAAAATCACAAAACACTTAAACATCGTGAATTATTTATTATTAAAAAGTATCGATATCAGTATCAGTGATACCGGCCCTGTATTTACTTGGTATCGGATTGATACCAAATTTTACAATATCGCACACCACTACTGAAAAGGAACAGAGGATAAAAAGTACAAACACAGACAGCCTCCTGAAGATTTAACCTTCAAAATAAAACAGGAAGTAAACTGAAAGGGGCACCCATGAATAAACTCTCAGACAAAAACAGTGAGAAAGAGAGAGGGAACACAAGAAAAAAAAATACAGAGAAACCAAACATCACAATAGTGAAAAAGATATTTTAGTAAAAATTAGCGAGAAAGGCAGAGAAACGAGCCCTGTAAGTGAGTGACAGCTGTCTTGAGTTGAGCGATTCTCTCGCGTTGGTCCTGAGTCGTTTTTACAAGATGTTTTATGATATTGAAAGATGATACTACCATCAGCCAGAGCTATGCTGGTCTGTAAGAATATTTAGCCAGGCTGTGCATATCAAAGTCACATCCACATGAATGCCAGAACCCAGTTTCCCATCAGAACACCAGAGATAATCAGTGCTCATCGCCTGGTGTCTTAGTGTTACAGCTCATCGGTGTAGTTGCTGTTTACACGTCCAGCATACACAGAGAAACCTTAAGAATCCTTATTTATCTTACACTGGTGCAGTTTATCCTGCATTTAAAACATATAACGCACAAACATTTTTACTTCTCTTCACAGTTCTGGCCATAATTCTCTGGATCCTTTAGTTAGAGAAACAAATAATTAAGGAAAAGAACTGTCATTTTGGGAAATAGTGGGGGGCGGGGGAATAAGTCAATATCTGAAGAATAAGCAATAGATCAAACACTGCAAAATTCTATGAGGCATGATTTCATCTCTGCACTAATTGACCTGAAGCTGCTTCCTGTAAGCAGCAGACAGGCCTAAAGGGCTCTCCAATCAAGGAGAGCTTTAAGTCAGAGCAGCTGATAGACTCGTGTGTCAAACATGAGACAGCAGCATCTGAGACAAGAAATATGCTGTAAAAATGTCTCATCATTGTTGTCTTTAAGGTACACAGACCAAAGTAAATGATCGCAAGGCTAAAGCCAAATGATAAAGAGATCTGTGCTCGTGCTTCAGGCTCATCTTAGCTTCCAGTGATTGAAAGCAAACCTTAGAATTTAACCAACATAAACATTTTCAAAAAATGAAAAAATAATCATTTTGATTTATAAAAAAAATTCACTTATGTCCTTATTACTGACTTGGTACACTGTCCTGATTTCAGCCCAGGGATCATCCTTACCACAGATGTAACCCGCAACACCACAGACACATTAGAGGGATGCAAACGAGCAGGCAATAATCAGACTGAAATTAAATCTTAGCATGTAAAGTTAATGAAGTTTTAATGAGGCTTGATTTTAAAAAGCCATGTAAATGAATAGCCTGGGATCGCTGCAGAAGTTGAATCTGACTCTCACCTGTGTGCATTAATGAGAGCTGTGTTTGGACCTGCTCCCGTCCCTCCATGGGGACAGAGAACATGCAGCTGTGGGGTCATTCCCATTTAACAAATGTCACAGCGAGGCAACCTGAGCAGCACCTGTAATTAACCAAGCATGTTTGGTGGCTGAGCAGCCTCAGCAGTGAGGTGGGGGTGGGGGGTGACAGCGAGTGTATGATGACTGCTATCTTCATTTAGGGAAAGTGCTAGCGTTAATAAGGTCATTTGCTCAGTGCACATTTGAGACATCACAGTCAGAAGTGTCATACAGCCTGAACCACTATGTTTAAGAGTCATGGCAGCATTTCACTGGTTTCATGAAAAACACTAAAGGTGTTTTTGCATCAGATGATTGGCAACATCCAGTGAGATTCATGCATGCATGCAGAGTCAACCTTACAGCATAATTTGACAGAGGCACAAAACAGAAATCAATTTCTTTGTGTTCATGGACACACATTGTCACATTTTTTTTGTGACAGCACAGGTTTTCAGTTTCAGTTCAGATTAATTTACATAGCACCGACAACAATGTCCTCTCTCTGTGCTTTATGTGGCAAGGTAAAGGACAAGAAGAGACCTCCAACAGAACCAGGACCAGGACCAGGGAGCTGCAGCTCTCCGCCACGACCAGTTGGCAGATTAGGGGAAAGAGGAGAGAAAAAGAACACAGAGAGACAAAGACTATACGCAACACAGCAGTTAATGGCATGCGAACACAGGGAGTAAAAAGATGTGTGGAGATGAGATGAAATGCTCAGTGCATCATGGGAAGCCCTCCAGCAGCCTGAGCCTATAGCAGCATAAATAAGGGCTGTTACCACAGGAGAGGGGCCGGATAGCTGAAGGCTCTGCCTCCCACTCTACTCTTGGAAAATCTTTGAACCACAAGTAAGCCTGCAGTCTGAAGTAGAAGTGCTCTGTTAGGATAATATGGTACAATGAGACCTTTAAGATATGATAGGCCCTGATTATTCAGGACTTTGTATGTGAGGAGAAGGAAATTTGATTCTGGATCTAGCAGGAAGTCAGTATGGGATAAATATGCTCTCTCTTTTCAGGAGGTGTTAGAACAGCCTGATAATGATGAATTACCTGGAATAAATGCATGAGGTAGTTTTTCAACATCACTCTGAGACAGGGTGTTCCTGATTTCAGCAATATTGCACAATTTGAAATGTATTTTTGAGGAAGCATATTTCATGTCTGCAGCTCTTCCAAGTGGCGGTAAGGGGGTGAAATTTGTGTCCAGGAACAGGAATCAGTAGATTAAAGGGGACCATTTCACAAACTGCAATAAGATTGTGTTGAACTTGATAACCTGGTGGTGATAATCTCATCTTAACTCTGCACGCTGCAACAGTTCAGATACTGAGGAATTTAGATTTGCCACAAATATCAAAGTTGCAAATAAATTAAAAATGACTTCCTGTGTTGTTTTCTTCCCATTTTCTTCTGTGCTGCCCTTCCTCTGTCTTCTTGTTTAGTGTTCCAGTTCTTTGTCTTTTGCTTTCTTTCTGTTTTACCCTGCAGACGTGTTTCTCGTGTGTCTTGCTGTGGCTTTACTTCCTGCCTTTGTTCCTTCCCCTCCTTTGTATAATCAATGGCCTGATCGCATTAATTTTACCTGTATGTATGTATGTGTGTGTGTGTGTGTGTGTGGATTAGAGCCCAACCAATAGCCAATTTTAAGACCGATGCTGAGATTTGGTGATTTAAAAATCGGATGTTTTGTCTCAGGCAGCACTGCAGTAAAAACAGGCCTGATTCTGTCCTGGAAATCACTGCATGGGCTCAGGAGCACTTCCAGAAATCACTGTGTGTGAACATGATCCAGAATCACCTTCTCTGAAATTCTTTTTGGAAAACATGGACGCCGCGTCGTCCGGACTAAAGAGCAGAGGGACCATCTGACTTATCAGCTCAGTGCAAAGCCTGCATCTCTGATGGGGTATGGGGGTGCATCAGTGGAACTGGCAGCTGGCACATCCGGAAAGGCTCCATCAGTGCTGAAAGGTCTTCTTCAGTGAAGGCCTTCATATTTTAGCAGGATGATGCTAGACTACAGAATGGGACAACATTCCTCTCCCAAAGTCCAGCACCTGCTCTCCTCAGTATCCAGATGTTTCTGGACTGATGTAAAGCAGACAGGATGCTGCACAGCGGGAAACACAGCCCTGTAACAACTTTTAGAGACGCGTTGCTGCCATCAGAGCTCAGATTCTCATTAAAATGGAACATTTTCTCACTTTAAACATTTGATATTTTCTATGCTCGATTGTGAATAAAATCTGGGTTTATGAGATTTACAAATCATTGGATTCTGTTTTTATTTAAAGTTTACACAGAGACCAAACCTTTTTGGAATTGGGTTTGCAATCCTGTCTTTTCCTTTCTTCTTGTCGGATGGTCTGTTTCCTGTGCTCATTTCCCAGTTTGTGTTTTCACCTTTTTGCAGCTGTTTTCTTGGACTCTGGTTCATCATTTTGGTTTAGCCTGAAGCTGGGCTAATTATAGTTTAACTGTGATCCAAACATATAATGGGCACATCAGTTAGTCTAACACAAACCCCAAGCCAAAGACCCTATTATCAGCTTTGAATGAGCTGGTCTGTTTAGAAGCTTTGGGAAAGGGAAAAATCCAACGGGGCAATGGGATGTTCTCCTGCGGCCGTGATTACACAACTGAGATCATTTTAAAAATGCAGAGAATACAAAGGGATTGAAAAAGCCCTAAAAGAAAAGGGAATTTGATTTTCAGCAGCATGCATGAGCATGTGGATCCACTGAGACCCCGGGTTATCCGGCACTGCTCTGGAGGCGCGGTGGGAGCTGCAGAGACAGATTTCCACTTGGATGAGGGAGAGAGTACTTCAGCAAGCTGTAGGGGAGGCAGTGTGAGAGCAAGGATGAAAGCCCAAGCCAGAGGGGGCTTGCTGGGCAAACAGGATCAACTGGGTGGAATACTGGTGCAGTCCCAGTCCATCTCAGAGTTGAAGGGAAAAAAAAACTGATGGTGGTGGGTTAAGGTCTTAAACTAATCATGTGAATAGAATAGTAAGATAGTAATGTAGCAGTGCAATCCGAGCATCCTTACTATTACTATCACACACTCCAAAGGATGGATGGGTAATTAGGGGGTCAGTATATCACCCCAGACTGTGAGGAGCCAGGACTCAAACCAGTGACCTTTGGATTAACAGATAACCTGCTCTCCTGCTCTGCCCTGAGGCTCATTAGCCACTGACTCATTAGCCCTGTGAAACGGTAGGCTCTCTCCCAGGAAAGGGGGGGGGGCAGAAAGCTCCTCCTGTGTGGGTCTGTGTTTTATTGTGTTGGGATTTAAAGACAACTTACTCAGAATCCGAGAGTCACAGACATTAAAAGTATTCGCTCATCTGCCTTCACACGCATATGAACTTGAGTGACATCCTATTCTTGATCCACAGGGTTTAATATAATGTTGGCCCACCCTTCGCAGCTTCAGTGTCTCCAGAACCCAAAACTTAACACAACAGCAACAATTAGACTTTGAAAGTGGGAATGCAAAACATTTTTATTTTTCTGGTAAAACAAAAGGCAGATCAGGCAGGCTCTGAATGGAGCATGCAGTCAAAGACTGTTTCTAAATGATATGATGGTTTACAAAATGTAATGGAAGAAATGCATTTTCTGTAAAACTGAACATGGGAATTTGAACAAAATATCAATATTTGGATCTACATCGAACATAATGAGTAATTCCACTGAATAAAATTTCCGGAGTTAAATTTTGCACTGCCTATTTTTGCACAAAATTTTGGTCAAGTATTTTAAGAGCCTTTTGCAGCTTTCCTAAAATTTTGTTCTTCAACATGGGCTCAAAAGCACATGGATGGATTGAACACGGTGGGTTTAATTGCAGCTCTGTAGCCGTGTAATTTGTTGGTTTCATTCGCTAGTCAGCCCATTATTTACGCTCTTTTAAATTGCAAGGATACAGGAAGCTGTGTTTCATAATTACATGAAAGTGAGGCCAGTAGCAACAGTGCAATAATGAGAGAGTGCCGGGCTTACCGAGATCGAGATGAATTCTGGGAACGAAGGAGTTGAGAAAGAACATGAAGATCACAACGCCAAGGACGGACACGCACTTCACCAGCAGAACCTTGTCGGTTATTCTGTGCTGTGGGGGAGGAAAATGTTTTGGTTTTGACTGCGAAAGGTGGGAAAGGTGATTTTATCACATGAATGACAGGATTTGTCTTAAGTGAACGTTCAAAGACTAGACTTACTTCATTACTGAGATTACATCAATGCACCAGTCACAGTGACTGAGGTGAGGAATCAAAGCCTACCTTCTTCTGCAGTTCTTGGATGTTTTGCTCCCAGTTCTTATCCTCCTGAGAAATTTGTCTGTCATAAACAGCAACATTGAAATCTCACATTAACTGAATGCACTGGGAATTAATAAAATATTAATAAAATATCATCTCATAGAAACACGGTGCCTCTTTTAGCGCTTGATAACCACATACTGAGTGTTGTGCTGTGTTGAGGATCTATTTCTGCATTTCCTGCTCTTCAAAATTTGTATTTATGGGTTTGCTGTAATTGCTATGACGGTCCGGAATGCAGGCACAGAAAAATAGGAACAGGAAAAAACAACTATTTCTGGACTTCAGATGAAACTGAACATGTCATGCTCAGTGCCATGCTGTGTTTTAAATAATTAGAGGGGACCTATTATGCTCTTCTCCAGCTCCATATTTCTAATGTTGGACTGTTAGTCCAATACTTCGCATGATTCAGAGTTTGGAATAATCCTCGGTTCTTCCACCGGCTGAAATAAGATGTTTAAGCTCTTTCCACTTTAAGGTAACTTTCTTCTGATATCCACTCCCACTGAGATGGTGTCGATCCCGGAGTAGAAACAAACAGTCTGAAGCTGAGTGCCTAGAGAAGCCTGAGGTCTGAGCTGACGGGGATAACATGCATACACTGACCTCAGGCAGAGTACTTCTACTTTACATCTAATTTCAGAAGTAAAAAACACCTCGGTGCAGTCCACGCGTGCAGTTGCAGTGTGACTGTTGCTTGCAGTTCTTGTATCTGGCAGCAGCCAGCTAAACACACAGCTGTACTACTGAGAATGGTTTTGACAAACCAGTATGACCCCATGACCCCACATTTTAAAAGTAGAACCGTGTTTCTCTGGCCTTTTGTGAGAGATTTCCTCTTTGCTTCCTACCATAGTGACCCCTTGTGGTGAAAGCATGTCTTGTTCGTCCGTTGTCTTCGCGGTCTCAGTGTGTATCCCAGGTTTTTTGTTTAGTATTTACTGAGTTTGATTTTCATGGTATTCGTTCGTGTGTTCTCTGTGTTTTTCTGTGCCGCCTGTGTGTTAGTGGTTCCCCCGTCTGTTATTATATTAGTGTTCGTCTTCATGTCTTGGCTCGTTTGCTTTGATAGTTGGTTTTCTTAACTACCTTGTGTCTACTTTTTCTTCCCAACTTCCCTGACTGTCTTCACCTGGGTCTGATTATTTTCACCTGCTCTCGTTTCACCTGTTTCTTATCCTCAGTCAACCTCACTGTGTGCATGTATACCATCTTTGTCACATTGTTAAGCTCCCTGTTTGTTCTCCTGACGTTCTGCATCAGACAAATAAAGTTTGGGGGTTTTTATTGTTTTGTTTTTAGCCTCCTCTGTGTCTTTACGCTGCTTTTTCAGTATGCACCAAGACTAGTGAAGACTGGATAATATACAGTACCGGTCAAAAGTTTGGACTCTGAGTTTGTGTAGAAACACGGAGTCAAGATCAAAAATGGCAGGAACATATTTATGACTTATCAAAATATTAGCAGTGTCTGCTTTCAGTAATCACATTTGTCATGAAATGTCTTATTAAAACATGCATTATTGATTATTGATGATAGCTGTAAAGATCTGCATAAGGCAACATGAAACAGTATTTCTAGCAAGCAACATGTTTCTGAATGTTCTGGGTTCTGTCCTTTGCTTTGTTGACCTTTGGAAGGTTTTCATCATTTTGCGCAGGAGACTTTTTCCAGGTTGAGGACTTTTTGCATTGGAAAAGACATTTCACAGCTGTCTCCTCTCGGCTGGCAGGGGTTTATGCGCTCAGCCGTTTGCCTCCAAACCAGGATCTCATGCTTGAGTTCTGCAGGGCAAACAGAGCAGGAGAGAGACACCACCCTGTTAAGTTCAGTGTTAAACTCACAGACTGCACGGTCACAGTGAGAAAGCTCAGTGGCAGGATGTAGCACATTTATTCATTGGAGATTTGTTTGGTAATGTCTTCTGCAGCTGAGAGAACATCATGACGTTTTTCAGTCCATATGCTATGTGAGCCGCCACAGAGGGCCTAATGCAGCCCTGACCAACAGAGGAACCGCCAATGCTCGAGCACAGATACAGCCTGAGGGAGGAGGACCCGTGTGTAGATATCAGTAGGTGCCATTCTTTTTCAGGAAGGTTGCTAGGTGATCTTAATAAGATCTAAGCAGCACAGAGGGGGAAAAAAAAAATTCCTGTAAGCAAATCTGCACAATTACCAGCCGTGGGGGGAAGCTATCCAGCCACATGCACTCCTAGCACGGCCAGGCTGGCAGGAGAAGCAGAAACTCCACGGGGCAGGATTTACAGATGGGCCGGCAGGCCTGGACTGAACGGTCACCGTGGCGATTGGTAACAGCTTCCTTCAGTTTGCCTGCAGCTCAGTGTGACAGTGCTGCTCCGAACAGTCAGTGTTGTTCACATCTTAAATGTGAGCATTGTGGTGACCCCTGAGCAGTCTCGTGGTCTCTGCTTCAATCATCCCATGCTGGGGTCATCTCAGAGGGGGCAGTCTGATAGTGTGGGTAAACAATGATAGAAGGTGACTGTGTTTTTGGAAGAATTCTTAACAATTTCCTGGTATTTTGTTTTGTGTTCTTATTATCTAAGTCCCCGGGTTCTCACGTGCACAGATCTACAGTAACACAGTATGATGGAGGACAGTCATCCTCCAAACCCGCACTCTTTTTTTCTCTCTTTCTCTGGACAGTGTTCCAAGTCTTCAGGGATGGCCAAATCATTTTCTTTCCTGTTGCTGGATAATTAAGAAGATACATAAAAGAACTGCAGCACACCAGATTAGCTGAAAAAGCTTTTACAATATAAAATAAAGGCGTCCCGTGCTGCTATCAGACTGCTCTCTGGATGAGTGAGTCTGTTCACTGCCGACTAGTCAGAGCCAGCAGCTGAACATCAGCGTAAAGGGGTGCTCTCACATGAGCTGTGTGGTGTCTGGGACACTGCGAGTCACCAGACTCCTTAAAGAGGCGAGCCGGTGAAAGAAGGAGATAAAGGCGTTCCAAGCCGGTAAACGATGTCCGAGTTAGGTCGTCATCAGGAATACTTTAACATTTTTAAAGGGCAAAATGTTAGTTTTATCAAAGTAGTTGTAAACTTAGTTCACTCAGAGCTAAGAGGCCTAAAGTTTGGCTCATCACTTTGTACATGTATGTTACAAACCAAACACGGCATCAGCTCAGACATCAGCTGATGTTTCCACTGATGCCCCTCTGAGTATTCAACAGCCAAACCTCACACAGGTGTGTTTTTTGAGTTGTTTGCACCCCATCTCCAGGCCGGCCCAATCAGTGTCATACCTGTTGGCTGATGCACTCCCCACTTTTATGCTTTCCACGTGCACTGTATGTATGGAAGGGTGGGAAAGTCCCAGAACAGAGCCTTACCACAGGTCTATGCAGACATGTTTTTCACATGTCTGCATAGACCTGTGGTAACTTCACAGTAGCTTGTAGAACCTCTTTTAGCAGCAATAAGTTGAAGTTATTGTTTTCTGTGTGACTTTATCAGTGTCTCACATTGTTGGGGAGGAAAGTTTGGCCCACTCTTCTTCATAGTGTTGCTTCAGTTCATTAAAGTTTGCAGGCAACGTTTTATTCACAGCTCTCTGAAGGTCCCACCAGAGTATTTCAATCAGATTCAGTAGGAGCCCATTTCTGCCAAGCTTTAGCTGTGGGACACATGGCTTCACATTTGGTGTCCTCCAAACGTGCTGCTGTGCATCATGGACAAGCATCTCCACTTTCGTCCTGTCTGCCCAAAGGACATCGTTCCAGAAGTCTTTCCAAACCTAAGCTGCACCGCCATGTTTCCTGCAGCCCTCCCAAACGAGCCATAGCTGTTCAGTCTGTTTCTTATTGTGCTGTCATGAACTTTAACCTTTAACATGCTAACCGAGGCCTGTAGAGTCTGAGATGGAGCTTTTTGGTTCTTTGCAGTTTCTCTAAGCATTGCACGGTCTGACCTCTGCACGAATTTGCTGGGACGTCCTCTCCTGGGAAGATTGTGGCTTTGTGTTAACACACCTGTATGCTTCAGACCAGCGAACTGCAAAAATGTGGCTTTTACAGAGGTGCTCACACCTGCTGCTGATCAGTTAATCAAACGCATTTGATCAGCAGCTCCTGACTTACCCTCTTAATTCCTGTGTAAACAGTAAGGGTGTGCTTAGTTTTTCACAGCTGTAGTTTGACTGTAGCGGTGCTGACTAAACTAAAAAGTGGGGAAGACTGAGGTGGTGGAGGGGTTGAAACAGGAGGCAGAGATGGGGTGCAGCAGCACTGACACTGAGGTGATGGGAAATTAAGATGGCTTATTTTGTATGTGATGTGAAGAGATTATGGTACATTACACCTGCATGATGGAGGGCAGCTCAATTTAACTGTTGAACTAGATCCCCGTCTTTGTTCCATTTATAAACAGTGATTGTTGTGGAAATCTCTATCACCCCATTCTGAAGACAGTCCTTCAGAAAGTAATAATATATTAGCAGTCCACCCCTTTCTCAATAAGGTGAGCACGGTGTGTGGGTGTGGGGTGTGGGTGTGTGTGTGTTGGGGGGGGTCTAAAGAGGAACACCGAGCTTGGTCCTCTGTTCCTAAATTATCGAGCTCCAGCTCCACTGAGCATAACCTTTTCAGACCTCTCCAAATAAAGTATTTAAACGAACTATAGATTAAAACACATACATATACATGCACACACACACACACACACACACACACACACACTATACATGCACACACACACACACACACACACACACACACACACACACACACACACACACACATGAATGACTGCATCATGCACACAGAGACTACAGAGAAATGTAATATCAGAGATGACAGAGACATCTGAAAACTGAAGGCAGAATACATCCCAAGGTGAAATTAGAGGGATGAGGCCATAATGCCAAGTTAATTATGTTTCTGTAGGTCAGTGCATCACCTGAGAAGGTTTCTGGGGAGGTAGTATGTGCACAGATGTTATTGGGGGTTAAAGTTCTTAATACTAATCAAATGCATCACAAATAATTGTGATGCATTTGTGACAAAACCACAGACTGCACATAAGGGATCACCCACTGTGGGCATCATCGCCCATTGTGAGACCTCTAACTGAGCATTCGGCATCACCACTTTGTTGTTTTGAAACTGTGATGATGCTCAGTCAGAGGATCTGACTGAGAGACACTTCATACTGTCAGAGTAGCAGCTTGTCAATCCATGTAGCCCGAAAGTATTCCCAGTTTTATCATCCCTTTTGACTCTAATGCGACCATCATTTATAAAATGAACATTCAATAAAACTTAAATTTTATTCAATAACACTTAAAACCAGAGACTAAATTCCTCAGGAGCATGCTTACTGAGGCCAGACTTCTAAGCAACCACAGGTGTCACCCTTGGCTATTTAGGGTTTTAAAGTGTCACTGCATTGGTTCACTTTTCAGACTACATCCATCTTTTATATACAATCTATGGAGTAAGCACTGCTACTTACCAACAATTTCAATGGACTCTTTGTTGTAAAGTTTTTTGTTCCAGTAGAGCATCCGCAGGAAAGGAAATGAGGTAAAAAGGACCAGGCATATTCCAAGGAACATGTAGCCTGTGAAACTGGCAAAATCAATCCCCTGTAGGACACATAATGAAAATGCATTAGACATTCACCGTCTGGCCAGATTTCATTCACAGGTGACAAACTGAGCCTTCAGTTATTATGAGGAGAAAAAAAAACGACTGCATCCAATCATAGACGTTTATGCAGAGACACAATGTGAAAAAAATCACGTGGTTTTCTGAGCAAAGAAAGCTCACGGTTCAGGAAGGCAGCAGCCTGACCTGTCCTCCCACACGAGTGCATTACGATGATGTGAGACTGTTTTCCTTTAGATAGAAAAGGGCCTTGAGAAGACTGAACTCTTGATAAAGATAAACGGAGGTGCATTCGCCCTCCAAGCTGCAATCATCAAGCACACATTTGGAAAACAAGTGTATGTGCTACTGTTATGTTGCATTATTGGTGTTAAAGGTCTGGATTTAAGGGCTCCCTGCAGGAATGACACAGATTTTGACTATTGCACACAAATGGGTGTGTTCTTTCATGCTCTGTCTTTATTCCTCTCTGTGATTCTCGCTGCTCTGTTTTCCTCGTCACTTCACTTTCCCACGCTGTCAAATTCAATTCATTCATCAGCCCCTGTTCCCGGCTCTGTCTCCAACCCTCCTCGTCCCCATCTCCACTTCACTCAGGGCATTTTTTTCAATATCTCCATCAGCCATCTGTTTACGCTGCTCCTCCATCACTGGTCACTATCTTCTGCCTTCATTTGGGATTCTGCTCACTGCACTGTTCTGCTTCTCACCGGTCTCCAAAAATACTTTCATTATTATCACATTTTTTTTGAATTAATTTTCCTCTTTTCTTCCAGATGATTTCTCCTAGTTGAAGTGTGCCATGGAGCACATGAGGAAGAAAATTCAATGTGAAAGAAAACCCTTCACAAACAACAAAATGTATAAATCCTTTGGCATTTCTCTTTGTGCAATATCTTTATAATATAAAGCTCAGATTTAAAGATGCTGTAGGTAGTTCATATTGCCTTTATTTCTTATGCTTGCCCAGTATAAAGAATAAAGTTTCAGATATTCAGTGATAAAACTGGTTAATAGTGACCTCTACAGGGAAAAAATATTTTAAAATGAAGAGAAAAGAAGGGGGTGATCCAAGGAAACACAAGTGGAAGTGTCTGAATTATTAAACAATAGAATTAGTCCTGGTGTTCCTTTTGGATCACAAAACCTGCTCCCTGTCTGCAGTGACCTGCAGGGCAGCCTGGTGGATTGAGAACAGCTGCCTGTACAAACATGCTGTTAATGAAAAATTTTACAGTTCCTGTTAAAATCATGTGTTTAGCTATGAAACAAAAAGCAAAAAAAAGAGAGAAAGACTTATAGAATCAAAGTGCGTGTGTTTGTTGATGAGATTCTATTTCTGTTTGCAGCCATCAGCTGTGACCCTGACGAGTCCATATTTCAGAGCCAATGTCAACGATTCTGATTGGAGCAGATCCACTTGGCAGTTAAATTATACCAGAGATTTTATATGCACAGTGGTACTTTGCTTTGTAACAAATCAAAGATAAAGATGTTGTGATGAGGAGCAGGACCCAAACGCATAGACACTTCACAGATGTGTCTTTCTGTCCACCTCCAGATCACGAAAATCCCCTCGACACAAACCAGCCAAGTGCAAACAAACAAACAGGTAAGCAGACCATGCACGCACACACAAGCTGTGTTTAGCCAGACGTGACTGAATGAGTGTGTTGCGTCTGTATCCCTGCAGTTTTGTCACCTGGGAAATGAAGCCAAGACAAACTGGACAGTGGGCTGTGGAAGCCTGGTGCTATAGGAGCTACAGTAACCCGCAGACAACATACTGCTTGCATCAGCAAAGGCCAGAATGTCACACACACTGAACAGATGTCACATCAAGCAGTTGGGAAAATGTCATGTCTTGTAGAGATTTAGCATCATGCTCCTCTGAGTATACAAACGGTGAAGGTTGTGAGAGGAACCAACAAGTCATTGCCCTTTTCGGCCAGCAACAGCCTGCTCTGATTACCTCGGTAAAATGTTGTCACTGCTGACTCACATCACTTTTGTCCAAATTTGTGCAACATCTGACAATTTGTATCTAAATGGGTTTCCAAAAGGCTGAATGATAAATAATGTTCAATTTTGTGGTAATCTCAGAATTTATTCAAAAGATGGAATATAAAACACAGATGTTAGTTTGTTTGTATATTACCTACAGTGCACAAGAGAGACGAGGGTGCAGGCAGGGTGGAGTGGGTGGAGATGAGTGTCAGGGGTGATTTGTGACAGAAGGAGAGCAGCAAGAGTGAAAGGGAAGGTTTACTAGATGGTAGTGAGGCCTACTATGATGGATGGTTTGGAGATGGTGGCACTGACACAAAGTCAGGAGGCTGAGCTGGCAGAGCTGAGATCTTCATTGGGAGTGACCAGGATGGGCAGGATTAGAACCGAGTTCATCCGAGGGACCTACAGAGAGGTGAGGCTGAGATGGTTTGGACATGTACAGAGGAGGGATGGTGGAAATATTGGATGCTGAAGATGGAGCTGCCAGGCAGGAGGAAAAGAGGAAGACCACAGAGAAGGATTATGGATGTGAAGGAGGGCATGCAGAGCTTTGATGTGACAGAGGACGATGCTGGGATAGATTGAGATGGAGTAAGGTGATTTGCTATGGCACCCGCTAAAGGGAGCAGCTGTAGAAGCAGAAGAAGAAGGATGCTAGCATTTTGGTAGCAAACTCAGCTTCATTGTAAGAAAAATTTCAGTTCAGTTTTATTTATATAATGCCTAATCACAACAAAAAGTCACCTCAAAATGCTTTCTATTGTAAGGTAAAGACCCTACAATAATACAGAGAAAACCCAACAATCAGACAACCCCCTATGAGCAAGCACCTGGTGACAGTGAGAAGGAAAAACTCCCTAAACAAAAAAAATGCTCATTGATGCTGATAGGCTGCTATATTTGTGAAAACTAAAATAAAATGTCGGCTTCTTTCTAGAAGCAGGTCTAAATCATTATTTTATCTGTTTTAGTTACATTCACTCTGATTCTTCTCATTGCAGATTATTTTTGGTTCATTTTGATTAATAGGGACTATTAGACACCCTGTTTAGCCTCTGAGGGTAACAGCCACCTCTGAGGGGTTTCTGGTTTCCTGGGGTTCATTCTGAATTTTGACAAATCTAACAGATTTTTGCTCTCCAAATCCTGCTCAAACATGATTTAGCTGACCTCAAACTGCTAAAGAGCCACACAGCAGAAAGCCTCCGATACCAAAAATCTTTTCCACCATCCGCAGAAATCCTGCCGAGACTGGTTCATTACAAACACTGTTCTACCACGTCATCCACCACTGGAAAAGAACTGGATGTTACATGGTTTCACACATTATTGCATCAGTGGTGGCAGTGTCTATTTCACAAGTTTAATCAGAGACTAATCCCAAAGACGAGGTCCCGTCACGTGTAGACGCCTCACCAGCATACTGTAAGCTGCTGCTGCTGCTGCTCTATGTCAGAGGAAGGTGAAGGAATAGGAAGGTGTTAGTCTCCACAGGTGTTGCAAATGATTACATGTGAGAATGGGAAACTGGAGCTGCTTCTAATGACTGTGCAAACCTTTCACACAAGCACTGGGATAGTCATATTTGTATGTATAAAAAGGTAGGTCCACATGTAAACGCAAACCTCTAACCAAGAACACAAGTAAAAACAGCCCATTACACTGGTCAGCTGCCTTGAAATAAGGGGAGATTGCAGCTTCTATTCCCACCCACATCTTGACATCTTTAATTCCTGTGATTTATGAGAGCTGCAGCAAAAATATAAACTGGATTCATTGTCACTACATCTCCATTCATCACCTGCACATCAACGTAACTGAGGGTCACCACTCGTGGCTGTATAAATACACGGACAGATTGCGCTGAACAACGATTGAAGATGTACAAACCCGCAAAAACAGACGATTAAATTTGTTCACAGGACAGGGAAAAGTCTATATGTACAGCATAAATGTGTATGTGCTGTAAATGCAACATCAGGCTGTGAATTCCTCAGTTTATATGAGGAAATATGAAGGCTTAACAAAGCACAGTGCAGTGAACTTTAACCTTAAAGGAAACAGCAACTGCACAAAATCTTATTTCAACATAATAACTAATTATTATGTTACTATAACTCACCTCTTTAAATTGGATTGAGGTTTAAAGTTTACATTATTGGGGGCGTGGTCATCTTTGATTGACAGATGGATGGTGACATAGGTGGCTGTAGCTGCTAGTTGCCTGCTAAGCTTCACCTCAGCTAACTGGAGTCCCTGAACTGGACCTCTGGACTGTGTTTGTGTTGTTGGAGCCTTTTGGAGCATTTTTTTATCCAAATACACTGCCTGGCCACAAAAAAAAGTAGCCACCAAAAAGAAATGGTCGCACACTAATATTTCGTTGGACCGCCTTTAGCTTTGATTACGGCATGCATTTGCTGTGGCATTGTTTCAGATAAGCTTCTGCAATGTCACAAGATTTATTTCCATCTAGTGTTGCATTCATTTTTCACCAAGATCTTGCAGTGATGATGGCAGATTCTGACCCCTGCGCAAAGCCTTCTCCAACACATCCCAAAGATTCTCAATGGGGTTGAGGTCTGGATTCTGTGGTAGCCAATCCAAAGAAAATGATGTCTCATGCTCCCAGAAACACTCTTTCACAATTCGAGCCCGATGAATCCTTGCATTGTCATCTTGGAATATGCCCCTGCCATCAGGGAAGAAAAAAATTCCATTGATGGAATAACCTGGTCATTCAGTATATTCAGGAAGTCAGCTGGCCTCATTCTTTGAGCACAATGTCCAATCTTTATGCTCCCTAGCAAACTGAAGCCTTTTTTTCCAGTTAGCCTCATTGATTAGTAGTTTTCTTAAGGCTACGCAGCTGTTCAGTCCCAATCCCTTGAGTTCCCTTCACATTGTGCGTGTGGAAATGCTCTTACTTTCACTATTAAAAACATATTAAAAACTGAGTGCTACTCTTGTTTTTCTTTGATTTGATTTCACCAAATGTTTAAGTGATTGCCGATCAAGATCATTCAGGATTTTTTTCCGGCCGCATTTCTTCCGATGGTCGATGGGTCCCCACTATCCTTCCAGTTTTTAATAATGCGTTGGACAATTCTTAACTCAATTTTAGTAATTTCTGCAATCTCCTCAGATGTTTTCTCTGCTTGATGCACGCCAATGATTTGACCCTTCTCAAACAGACTGACATCTTTTCCACGACCACGCGATGTGTCCTTCGACATGGTTGTTTAAGAAATGAGAAGCAATTCATTGCACATTAAATAACTTGTTGCCAGCTGAAAAATAATCACCCATGCAGTAATTATCCAATAGGAGGTTCGTACCTATTGGCTTAGTTAAATTCAGGTGGCGACTTTTTTTTTGGACAGGCAGTGTATCTGACCAATAATATGGCTGCTGTGCGCTTCATTGGCCTAACAAACTGTCCAACAAGGTGGCGCTCCAACACAGAAGTGTGAAACTTAAGTATGTTACTAGCCTGTTACACAGGTTAATTGGCAGGTATACACTATGAGTTTGTATAATGCCTTCATACAGTTCATGGTTGCAGCTTGCTAACCAGCTGATAACACTCAGTATGGTCCCTTCTGGCTCTATGAAACCAAAAAAATCACAAAGTCCAAAATGCAAAATTTGAGACTTCAAAGTGGGAGTTCACAAGCCAGTGGGTGATGCTCATTTTTTTTATGCAACATGCAAACTTTTACCAAACACCTGCAGGATATTTAGCCTGAATCCTTTTTCAGCCAGCACTGAGAAGTGAATCTATCATTCCGTACCGCACTGTCAGTAAGGTGTTTCCTCTACTAGATGGTTCATGTGTCAGATTACTGTATATTAAAGCTGTGAAAGTGCCTACTTCTCTGCGCAAGTCCTGATTTGATACTATAATCACGTTGGGTGGATCTCCGACAGCTGTGGCGGCCCCTCCAATGTTGGTGAAGATTACTTCTGCAATCAGGACATGTCTGGGGTCCAGATTAAGCACCTCACACAACCTGCAAAATCAGACAGAGGCAGAAAAGCCCTTTAGTCCTGATTAGATTGCAAAGGGTGGCATAAACAGAAAAATATGCAAAGGATATTGGAAAATAAAGGTATTGATCCTCTAACAATGTGTGCAGGACAGTCACACAGCAGTGTGTGTGTGTGTGTGCGTGTGTGTGTGTGTGTGTGTGTGCGCTGCCTGTACTGTACCTATTAATGGTGACGGGAGTGAAGGCATGCCATCAGTGGTCAGCATTCTCCAGAAAAGCAGATAAAATGGCAGCGATGAGACAGAGGAGTAGAGATGATCATGGGCCACACTCTTCCTCTGGATAAATGGTAAGCCTGCAGAGTGAAGACAGATCATGGAGACATCAGGTTCAGTATGTTAATTATAAGCATTTGTTTGTTTCCATCTAGAACAACTGAGTCAAAAGGAATATTTCACCCTGCTGAAGACCAGCTCTGACTCTTCTGAGATGTGTTAAAAGCTTTAAGAATGACATAAAAACATCCACAGTAAGTAGTACACGATCTGATATCATCCAGCTGCACATGGATTCCCACTTTAAAGTCCTGCTCTTACCGCAGTGGGTCAGGATGGCCCACCTCTTCCTAGATAATGTGTGAGAGCTGCTGAGCACTTCTATAAGAAGGTATTTTAATTTGGAGTGCCACTTTTTTCGCACTTAAAATTCATGCGCTTGCATGATCTCCCTGTTTTCGAGGACTCGTTGTACCTGACGCACAAAGGCGTTCGTCCTCATTCAGCAGCCACGGCGCACATTCAGTATTGGAGCGGAGCGCCCCGGAGCTGTTTTCCTGATGGGAGACTCTGACCTTCTTTGAAAAGAGAAGATGGACGTCTTATCTTCGATGGCGGCGTAACGGACTAATTTGAGAATGTGTGTTCCTCTGTCATATGGAGGATAGATAGGTCTGTGAAACTGTAGCACCACAAAAATGTGCTTCATTTTCTGAAAAGGCGGTTAAAAAACATTTCTCCCTAAAATAAAACCCATAAAAATCTGCTTATTTTGAAGACCTAGTTTCCTGAACTTTCCCTCGAAACACAACAAATGCCACTCTTGTCAGCCTGTTATTGCTGTTGCTATTTTTTTGGGTCAGGATGTAAAGATAGACATCAAAACCTGATAGATTGTCTTACATTGCAAAGGTCCTCCTTAAACTTGGTCACACTGGATGAGTCAAAATCAAAACTACAGGCGTGTCATGTATTGTTGCTAATTTCAGAAATAGCTCAAAGCCTGTCGACTTCGAGACATCTCACCAGCGGGCAGCTGTTTTCATACACCATCACTCAGTATCCTACAGAGCGTCGTAAATATCATAAGGTGAAACTTTTTCTAAAATCTGCACAAAAGATGTTCATCATATGCAATCATAAGTTATCATAGTTGTCTTACACGAACAACCAAAAATACCAATGTTCCCACAAAAGAAAAATGTAAGGGGCTCAGTGGGATCAGAAGAAAACTGAAGAAATTGACTTTCTGCAGTCCTGTGAAGACCAAAGTCCAGCCCCTGATTCAGCAGCAGGAGTTTTGGTCCACTGTCCTTCACAGCGTAGCTTCAGCTCATTGAGGTTTGCAGCATTCATTCATGCACAGCTCTCTGAAGGTCCCACCACTGCATTCAGCAGGCTGAGGTCTGGACTCTGACTGGGCCACTGCAGCACCTTCATTCATACATGTGACTCTGAATACTTTGGTATACAGAGGAGCTCATGGTCCACTCAGTGACTGCAAAGAGGCCAAATCCTCCACCCTCCTCCACCGTGCTGACAGCTGCTCTGCGGTGTTTATACTGATGTGCTGAGTTTGGTTTCCTCCAAGAGTGCTGCTGGTCTCATTTGTTCCAGAAGTCTTTGTGGTTTCTTCAACTGCAGCTTTGCAAACTTAAGCTGATTAATCTTTCTCCTACAGCCCTTCCAAACAAGCCATACTTCATTATTTTTCTAATTGTCATGACCTTTAACCTTTAACATGCTGACTGAGGCCTGAGATGGGGCTCTTTGGGGGGGGGGGGGTTTGATGCGTTGCTCGTTCTAAGCTTGGGATGAATTTGCTGGGACGTCCAGCAAACAGGACTGCAGAGAGTCCTGTGAAAAAGAAAGTTTTCATAGGACTCTCTGCACTGTATTATTAATAATAATAATTCATTCAACTCACCTTCACTGCACAGTAATCAAAGAAGCCAGTCTCTGAGAAAATGGCCACCAGCATCATCTGTGATGTTGAAAAAGAAACATTTTCCATTATGTAAGATTATGTGTTTATTTTTGATATTTCAGGATATGTTTCAATATGTTTCAGGATTCTTTAATATTCTTGTCCCTTCATTAGGTAACCTCAGGGACTCCAAACTGTCACATGGAAACAGGTTAACTTCACTTCTCTGCATAAAATTCACTGAGGTGACTAGAATTACACATTTTCTTAGTTATGCAGCAGAGTCACATGCAGGTGAAATTATCATAAAGTTTCCTCACTGAAAAAAATCCCTTTGTTACTGTTCCCGAAAGCTTCTCAAAGACATGCTTCATTTTCATACCAAAGCTGGCATATTCAGGACATGTTTGTTTCCATGGAGACATGATTTTTTTTTTTTACTGTCAGTTTTGAAACATTTTTAATTGTCAGACGTTCAGAAGACTGACAGAAAGGCCACAGAGTGAAGCTGAGAGTCCAGGACCATCAGAGACCTTCATCTGTGCTCTGAGATGTGTTGGGTCAATAACATGTGAGAAGTTACTCGCCATGCCGAACAGAAGAGCCAGAGTCTCGTAGTCGATCCACTCCACCACTGTCACCAGACTGGGTCTCTGTGGAGACACAGAGAATGTGAGTACACGGATTTATCAGAGCTGATTTTTCTGGGTCTGAAGGGATAAACCAAAGGGACGGAGTTAATAATGTTTATCAGACACATTAATAGTGTTAAAGTTGTGGTACAGCTGTGGCTGAGCACTGTAATAACTCCTGGCTGGCCCACTTCCTGCTGTATTTGTGGCAGCAGACAAAAAACCCACAAAGAGCCACTAATCTCAACCTCAGACCAGTGATTTCATTTGGAAACACACAGATGCTGATGAACGACAAACTCCTGACATTTTAATCAAAGACCTCAGGAATGAATCCCACTGTTAAAAAAAGCCTTTCCTGCTCTAATTAACACACAGTCGTGTTATCAGATGAACTATATGAACCTGCCATGAAGGGCACAATCATAACCTGCTCACAAACATTAATAAACACTTATTTCCACATGTTCGGTTTTTATTTTATGGTGATTTGTTGCTTGTATGCCTGAATCATCAGCAGGGTTGAACACAAGCAGGCGACTCACATGTCAAAACTTTGGGAATGTATTTTGAATGTACCATTGCATCCCTAAAAACAACAGTAATAATAATTAATAAATATGGTTTTAGTATCAGCAAAGGAGAAGAGTCAGACGGACTTACGTCACCAATGATAGCCAGAGCAGCCAAGGCTGCCAGAGATCCCAGCATGGCTGCCAGGGTGCGGTGCACAATCTGAAAGGACGAAACATTTTCATCTGTGACTCAAACACATTTCTGTCACGAACCACACTGACTCTGTGAATAAGCTCTTCAGCAGCGCTCACCTATACGTTTATAGAAAACACTTATAGCAGATATTAACAGTAAAGTTAGGATAGGATTCTAATTTATTTCTTTTTCTTTATGCTTTGATTGCTCGGTGAAGTTTGTGTTAAATTTTAACCTACCCATGTGCGAAGAACCCTTTAAAAGAGGTTCTTTGAGTAGAACTGTATTGAAAGTGGTTCTTTAAGGAGCCTCTTCTGGCTAACGTTTGCAGTGCAGTCTCTTGATCGTTCTCTGAGGCACCATTTCTGCAGGAGGTTCTTTAAAGGACTTTTTGGAATCGATCTAAAAATGGCTGTTTTACGGCGGGAGTCACATGTGGCTCTTTGGCCTGTTTGCATCCGCCATCTCCCCGCGGCTTTGACAAAAAATGAATTTTCCTCCACTTCAGGATTATTCTGCTTTTTGCTTATAAAATGACATCCGAGCTGGTTTTTCGTAGAATCCGCCCGTAATGGTTTTACTGACACAATCTTCACGACTAACCGAGCAGGTGAATCACCATCATTTAATTTATGTTCAAAAGAGAGACACTTCTTACTTAACTGTAAAATTTCTACATATTTATATAACATGTAGAACTCGTTGTATAACTGCCTTGTGTAACTAGCATTTAAAAAGAAACTACTGCCATATGAATTATTTTCACTGGAGTGTCAGGTCCTCACTTGTTTTTTTAAACTTTATTTGCAGAAATTATTGCAAAGTGGGGACAAAAGCTAACATGATTTTGATTATGCCTGACACATAAATTGTATGTTACTCTGCATCTTTGTTGCACTGTGTGAAAGGTTTTCTTGGTCTATTTTTTTCCTTCAGCTAAAGCACTTTTATTTGACCAATAAAAACAGGATTCAAATCTTATTTTATTGGTAAAAACAAGATTTGCTGTGTGTTGATTCTGCTGTCAGCTGGAACAGTGTCATATTGACTTTAATGCATACTGACCTTTGTGAACTACTCAGCATCAAACTGGGTCTCATCACTCAGGATGAATAATAGCTCAGAAGCTCTGTAGACATTTATAATCTATTTATCTGAATAGATTTGCTGAAATAATAACTAAAGCAGAACAAAAGCATCAGCCTTTATTCAGCCTCAGCCTGTGTCACGAATGACAAAATAAAGATTACACCACACTTCTTTACTTCAGACCTTTTGGAACATTTCACTGAAGTGCCCATTAGAAAATAAGAAACTGCTGTCCAATTATCAGCAGTGTCAGATTCCTTTGTCTGAGCTCAGCATTCAGAACACTCTAAATGTGAGAGACCACATATCATTAGGAGGCTTGTGTCAAGTTATCAGACTAAAGACTAAAAGCATAACTGTGGAGGAGTGAAGCATGAGCAAATGGAGAGCTGACAGCGCCGAAGTCAGACAGCATCCTGATGTCTGAGCGCTCGTGCACTGCGTGCTCTTCTGTTTCAGAGACGATCCCTCTGCCTTTGAATTACAGCTTCTGCCAGTAACACAGAAGACACGCTGAAACCGCCCTGTCATCTCTGTGCTTGACTTTCATGTCACGGCGACCCTGCGGGTACAGGGTCACAGACGCTCAGAGAGTTGAGTCCGTCTGTTTTAAGTAAACAGGGGGGGGGAAATCATCTGATAATATAAGTCAAATCTTAATTATACATTAATAATGCATATCAGAAAATTCTCTGATTGCTGCCTGAAACATGCGTTCTTGTTAGTGCCCAGCAGGGCACCCCGCCCCCTGCTGGGCACACTGCACTATTCAGCCAGTCATATCACACCATCCCGACTCGGCAGTGCAGAGCCCTGCGAACAGGAAATAAACGACCTTTGACCTTGAAGGATTTTGCCGTTCTCCTTCACAGCAGCTCCTGATCATCTTTCAGTGAATTCTTATTGTAGAAGACAAGGGAACTCTTTGTCATTTTTATGGTTATATTGTGTTATTTTGAGGAATTTAATCAGCATTTATGGACACAGAAGGAACTTCTCAAACTAATAACATGAACACAATAACATAGCTGCCCATCTCTCGGCTGTCAGGAGGAGTATTAATCTTTTAACGGTCGGGTCTGATTGCGTTTGCGGCCATCATTGTTCAGTGTTGGCACCTCCAGTATTACGTGCCATCACAGAAACACTTCAGCAGCATCAGCTGAGAAAGATGAGATTGAGCAGAGGGTCAACTGTTCACTGAAAATAATTAACTTAACACAAGCGGGACAGAGCTGTCACTGAGGCACACGCCTGGTGGAAGGAAAAACCATCCAGCCATTTTCTTCTGCTTATCCAATTCAGCCAGGAAGGATGGGAGGGGGGGGGCTGCAACCTGTCCCAGCTCACTAACAACCATTCGCACTCACATTCACACCTATGGGCAACTTAGAGTCACCAGTTAACCTAACCCCACTAACTGCATGTCTTTGGACTGCGGGAGGAAGCCGGAGTGCACAGGCAGGGAGAGCACGCAAACTCCACACAGAAGGGCCAGATGGTGGATTCAAACCCAGGAGGCAACAGTGCTGACCACCGCACCACCGTGCTGCCCAGAAGGAGAAGTCTAATCAGGCAAAATAAAAACTCCTGTGGCAATGAGCGATCGGCGAGGCTCTTTTTGTCTTGACTTGGCAGCGTAGGAAAAGCACAGGTGCTGCTTATGCTGTAAACGATTGCTCTGCTCTATTTCAAGTGTCCCTGCAGGCCGTAAGAGTGTGACGGTGAGCCAGCATGAACAATATCAGGAGCCTGGAAGTGGAGCAGCTAAATGGAATTCAGCCATAATCAATTTTATAAATCAACTGTGTGCTTTATCTTCACTCACATTAAAATGTTTTTAAATCTTGGGTTAAAAAATGATGTCTGAACTAAACACAAAGCTCAGCATTTATCATGTCCCAGTGGTCATGCTGACACACTGAGCGTACCTCTGTTTACTACGTGGTCAGAGGGGTAAGAAATAGTACAGTCCCGTGTTTTTATGTGCACACATTCGTCACAGGCCGCACTGAAACTAGGCCACAGACAGTGAAAACAAGCTCGTCCATCATCCACAGAAGAGCATGAGCACCACAGGCTATTTACCTCAAAGATGATGAGAACATAGACCCCAGTCAGGATGATTCCAGCGATGGCCACCTGCGTCTCCATGCTGACGTAAAGCGACTGGTGGGTCATGGATAGCGGCACCACCTCATTATTCTGCAGGAAGGCCTGAATCGTGATACCGATGGGGTCACTGTGCAGGAAAAGAAACTGGTAGGTGGGAATGTGTTTTTTTTTGGAATCACTACAGTGTCAGAAATCTATCAGCAAAGACAAAACAGCAGAAACACCTTACATTATATACTGTAATAGTTTCAAAAGGGTCATACTCAGTAATGATGTAAAGTCATGTTCTTTAGAAAAACCCTGTTATTAAAGACTTTAAATGAAAAAGTTTACAGTCCTGCTTCTGTCTTCGGGATGTTTAATTGATCAGGTGAGAATTACTCCTTTCTATGCTCTCAGTGTGTCAGCGCTTTCATGGGCCGTGGCACTGATCCAACTAGTTTTATTCAACAAATTGTATGGCACTAATTCACAACAGCAATAATTTCAAGGCACTTTATAAGTAAGGCAAAGACCCTACAATATTAGAGAGAAAACCTCAACGATCACACAGCCACCAAAGAGCAGCACTTAGGGACAGCGGGGAAGGAAAAACTCCCTTTTAACAGGAAGAGACCTCCAACAGAGCCAGGCTCAGGGGGGGCAGCTAGCTTATCTCACTGCATCATGGGAACCCCCCAACAGCCGAGGCCTACAGCAGCATAACTAAGGGAGGGTTCCAGCCCTAACTATAAGCTTGATCAAAAAGGAAAGTTTTAAGCCTAATCTTAAAAATAGAGAGGGTGTCTGTCTCCTGAATCTAAACTGGGAGCTGGTTCCACAGAAGAGGGGCCTGAAAGCTGAAGGCTCTGCCTCCCATTCTACTCTTAAATATCCTAGGAACCACAAGTAAGCCAGCAGTCTTAGAGTGGGTGATACGGTACTATGAGGTCTTTGAGATAAGATGGGGCCTGATTATTCAAGACCTTGTATGTGAGAAGAAGGATTTTAAATTCTATTCTCAATTTAACAGGGAGACAATGAAGAGAAGCCAATATGGGAGAGATCTGCTCTCTCTTTCTAGTCCCTGTCAGTACTCTAGCTGCAGCATTTCAGATCAGCTGAAGGCTTTTCAGAAGCTGATAGTAATGAATTACAATAGTTCAGCTTAGAGATACCAAATGCATGCTTATTGTTTCAGCATCACTCTGAGATTGGATGTTTCTAATCTTAGTGATACTGATGAAGGATGAAGGAAGACGATTCCACAGAGATCTGTTTAATGTGCAAGCCCAGAAAACCTCAGAGGTGAGACACCCAGATGGGGCCCTGATCAGATGCCCAAGCTTTAATGTGAAGGAGCAGCAGGTCTACTTCAAACTCTCTGTTCATCCGATCTCTAAGGCTCAGCCCAGAAACTCATCTCAGCCTTTTGTATCTGCAGAGCTCCTGACCGCAGGCGGGCGCAGGAACGTAGATCGACTCATAAATCATGTCTGATCTTAACAATTTGAAAACAAAACTCAACAAAAAGTAAAACGCATGAAATGTGATGCAGAACACAAATCTCCCAAACGGGACTCAATCCCAGATTTCCTCATTATTGAAATTCACACCACTGCTGCCCACTCACCCCACCCACCCACCCACCACAAAGAATAGCTTTAAAAATGTTTTTTTTCTCTTCCTTTTTTGTACACAACCCCAGTGACAACCACGTGAACACTAAAACTGAGCTGTTCATATCAACATGGCGTCACACAGTATTCTCAGTACCTGCTGAGCATCTCGAAGGTTTTTGTCTGCACTATCTGGTCACTCCGTTCTGCGTGCAGAGGGATGGTCCAATTATGAATCACCTGTTCACAAACAGCAGAATATAAATGAGGCAGCATCTCGTTAGCATAATTACACAGCAAAGAAGATGGAGCTCACGGCTGCTCTCACCTGCTGAGTCCTCCTCCTCCGCTGCCCTGCCTGCTCGGTCTGCTCGACCTGGATGAGGATGTACTCCTGATTGGTCGGGTCCGTCATCCCTCCCGCAAAAGGCCCGGCCACCTGTAGCTTCAGTAAAGCGTTGTCCCGAAAATCAGTTACATTCATTGCTGTGAGATGCGGGCAGTCAAGAGAAAAATGTGGCTATGTTGAACGTTTTGTGTATTTGAAAAGAGACGGGCACCTTTTACAGTCGAGATCCACACCCGAGTGTCTCTGCATGCCCTGATACTCACTGTGAAGTCGCGCTGCTTCATTTTCCGGCCCTCTCCTCTTTGCTGTGATTTGATGAAACCTATCCTGGGCCCTGTGTTATTTCAGAACTAGTAAGACATGCGTACAATAACTCAGTGCAAAGGATACAGAAACTCTCTGTGGGAGAGACTGCCAGCATCCTCCAGGGGTTGTCTCGATCCGGATACATGCTGAAGAACAGCTGAAACCAGAGTAAAGCCATCAGTGTATTTTGGAAAGAACAAATTTGAAATATGATGTACTTCATATGGCTTGCTTAACATCAGATGAGTCTAAAAGGGTCTAAATCATCAGTGGTCTAAAATGTGATGTTTTATTTAACTTCATCCAGTGAAGAGCACACCCACCCACAGGTGCTCAGCTGAGGTTAGCATTAGGAAAGCAGAGGAAAACAGCTAGCCTGACTATCGCTAAGATTCAGTAACACCCGACAGCTCTTCATTTCTTGTTTGTGTTTATTTAAAAAATGTCAAACTGCTGATTGCTGTGTTCGTTGTGTTCACAGTGAAGCTTCCAGCAAGCCGGCCTACTGGAGGAAACTGTGCCGGTGAAATAGTTATAGCGCACAAATCCCTCTGAAACCCCTTTCATTTATTATTTATTTATCTATTGTTTATTTAAATGTAATCATCCGTAACTATGTTTTTACAATGTGATTATTTCTGTCTTCTCATACAAAGGGTGCCTGTTATTCTACACAGATGTATCGACTTACACTGCAGAGAACGACAAAAGCAAAGATGGTGGCAGTTTTGGAGACTCTGAAGCAGCATCTGGAAAGACACAAAGCGCATAGTAAATAAAATGGCATGAGCTTAGTGTGATTGGGTACCAACTACCAGCGAGTTTAAACCAAGATGGTCAGGCTCCACCAACACGTTCCGAGATTAATCTGCAACATTACAATAATAATGATATTTTTTCACCAACACTATTTTTTCTTAGGTAGTTTTACCTGTTTTTACCTGAGGGATTAAACAGAGAAAAGAAGTCGGGACTCACTTCACGCTCCTTGTGAGTCTGAAGCTGAGGTTGAGGTTGTCCAGAGGGTCGTACTTCTCCGAGGAGCTGGAGCGCGTTAGCGACAGGCTGGTGACCTCACTGCCCAGTCGATAGCGCTTCTCCACGTCCAGGGAACCGTTGTTCCAGGGCTCTTCCCCGCCAACAAAGCCGGGGTCATGTAGGGTCAAGTAGGTTATACTGGAAAACAAAAAAATCAGAGTCAGCTGCATCCAGACATCGATCGCTACAAACTCAGCGCAGAAATAAACTCAACACACAAAGGCAGCAGCTGCAGATCAAAGAAAACTCTGAAAATGTTTCTACCAAAGGGAACTGAATCACCGTGAGAAGGCTGAACAACAGAATTATGGGATGAGCCTTTCATTGACTCAAACTACTAATCTTCCATCATGTCTGTGCCTAACATGAAACATTAAAATACATAATCTCCATTTTTAAGGGATTATAAAGCTGCTTCTGTAAAAACCTTGAAGTTTAACAATGACAATTTCTACATAACACACCCTCAAAATGCTCCTTATTAACTGAGAAATTTGGAAATAAATGAAGATATTCATAAAGTAAAAGTGAATGAGTCATCTAACTGTGTTTTTTATCGCTACAGATCATTATATTCTTATTCTTTCAGCTACTCCCTTTAGGGGGCGCCACAGCAGATCACCTGCTTCCATCTCTTCCTATCCCAGCATCCTCCTCTGTCACACCAACCCTCTGCGTGTCCTGATGTAATCCCAAACCCCACCTTGAACCCATCTGTAACTTCTCCATTCCTCAGGCATCCTCTCACTCTCCAGGACTGTTAAACAATCTGGTTAAAAAGTCCACTGCCCTCTCTCCTAGACATCTCCATGGACATGCACAGGTGTATGTCCACAGGTATGTCATGTGGAACAGCTGACTTTCCACTCTTCATAACTGCCCTCATTTCCTCCTTACAAATCCTCTGCACTTCCTGATTCCCTACCTGTCCCCCAGCTGCCTTCCTTTCTTCATTCATCAGCTCCTCAAAGTACTCTTTCTATTGTCTCAATACACCCACTTCACTCTCTAGTACATTTCCATCTCTTTCCTTAATCACCCTAACCTGCTGCACATCCTTTCCAGCTCAATCTCTCTGCCTAACCAATCAGTACAAGTCCTTTTCTCCATCCTTAGTGTCCAGACACACATGCAACTCACTACATACATCACCACAGCCATTTCTATCCTTTTAGCAAGATCTCAACCATCTGTCCTTCTACATTTCTCTCCTTAACACCATACCTACCAACACCATCTCATCACCTCTGTTCCCTTCACCTACATGTCCACTGAAGTATGCTTCAACCCCCCCCACACACACACACACACCTTCTTTCTCTCCATCATTTTTGCAGCTCTCTCCCTTCCCTTCATTATAATATCCCCTAATAATACCCCCTATTCTCACCTCCAAGCTCTTGCCTTTCCTTCTCTCTCATTCCCTCCTCCTCTCCTTACCTTTGAGCAACAGTAACACAGTTTCCATCTGCACCTTGCTGGCCATCAGCATCAGAGGCAGATGTTGTTAACCCAGGTCCCAACCCATCCTGTATGGAAATCTCATTCTTGGGTGGCTGGGTTATTAAATGGACTGGTTCTTATAAAGCACTTTTCTGTTCTACTTGAGTGCTCAAAGTGCTTTATACAATATGCCTCATTCACACTGAAGCAGCTAAAGAATTGGTTGCTAATAGATGCTATGTGGCTAAATTTGGTGGCAGTTTATTTAGCTCTTTCATGCAATTGTCCGTGTCTGAGGGAAGACTCACCTGTCGTCCTGAGAGAATCTCAGCAGAGGCGACTTCTCTGTAAGGTTGGCTGAGTTTGATTTTCCTCTGAGGATGTTAACAGCGCTCAGAGTATTCCTGAAACTACAAGTGCAACAAAATACAATGAGTTAAAAAACAAACAAACAAAGCATTTCAGAAACATAGAAAATATCAACCAACATCCTATGATAATGATTGTTTAGGTGTATCTGTTTTCTGACGGCAATGTGATCAGATTTATTCATTTTACAAAGAATACTGAAAGTCAGCATTAAAAAAATGTTCAAAAATGAATTAAAATCTGTTTGTCCATGAACACCTCATAGATTTATTTTAGAAAAATAGTCTGCATGGGGGGCAGAGCAGCAGGTGTTTGGTAAATGTCTTGATAAAAGAGCAGAAATTGTGATCAAATGCCCCCCCCCCCAACACACACACACACGCACACACACACTCAGCTAATCATATGATCTTCAGGCATTTTAACCTCTTTTAGGTGCTTAAATCCAGTCTGTGACAGAATCGAGCTCTTTTCTTTTAAACAGCAGCATTTTTCATATAATGGGGGTTAATTGGTGTATTATTATGAGGATTAAGAGGCCAGGCATCAGTTTTGTGACATTTTTATTAAATTTCTGTAGTACTGAGAGATAATCTCCAGTTGTAAAATCTATCGTCTGCTGTTGTTATTGTCTGAGCAGGCTTTACTGAACACGTCACACTTTGGTCACACTTTTCGAGTAACGAATGTGGCAAGTTTACTGGATAAAGGAGTAGATTACATCTGGGAAGTCTGCCCCATTAATCCCTTTGATACTTTTATACAACTGTAAAGAGATTTACTGCATGTCTACAAATGTTTCCTCCCCTCTTCCTTCCCTGAGCCCCTCTGAGTCTCGTGGATAGCCGGGAGCGTTCACTTCACCGAGGAGTCTTTAAAGCATATTAAGTATATTAAAAGAAGCTGTACTTGGAAGGAGTGTAGACCCACTCTCTTTGGAACAAATACAATGGACAACTCAATCATATTAGTTAAACTGCAGGAATGTCTTAAAGACATAAAGGCCTGGATGACCTCTGATTTCCTGCTTCTAAATTCAGATCAAACTGAAGTTCTTGTACTCGGCCCCACAAATCTTAGAAACATGGTGTCAAACCAGATACTTACTCTGGATGGCATTACTTTGGCCTCCAGTAACACTGTGAGAAATCTTGGAGTCATTTTTGACCAGGATATGTCCTTCAATGCACATATTAAACAGATATGTAGGACCGCTTTTTCACATTTGTGCAGTATTTATAAAATTAGAAACATCCTTTCTCAGACTGATGCTGAAAAGTTAATCCATGCATTTATTACTTCTAGGCTGGACTATTGTAATTCATTATTATCAGGCTGTCCTAAAAGCTCCCTGAAAAGCCTTCAGCTGATCCAAAATGCTGCAGCTAGAGTACTGACAGGGACTAGAAAGAGAGAGCAGATTTCTCCCATATTGGCTTCTCTTCATTGGCTCCCTGTTAAATCTAGAGTAGAATTTAAAATCCTTCTCCTCACATACAAGGTCTTGAATAATCAGGCCCCATCTTATCTCAAAGACCTCATCGTACCGTATCACCCCAATAGAGCACTTCGTTCTCAGACTGCTGGCTTACTCGTGGTTCCTAGGATACTTCAGAGTAGAATGGGAGGCCTTTAGTCCTCCTGGTCATAACCCCCCCCCCCCGCACCCACACCCACACACACACACACACAAAATGCAGAATACACATCACTCATACACGTAGGATGGAGAGGACACATGCAGAGCAGCACAGCCACTTGCCCCTCCTTTTTAATTGCACCTTAGTCGCTATAATTCACAACACATCTCGACACACACAGGACCTTTGGGGCAGCCATGTTACTAAGAGGTTGACGAGATGGGGCTACTGAGGTGGCCCCACTCAGATCCTCATTACTGTCTGTCCCCAAATTTTATTTGCACTTTAGACATTGAGGTTTTTTGGGGGGATCAGTGTGGGTGAGCAAAAAAAAAATAAGATAAAGATAAAAAAAGAATGGGAGGCAGAGCCTTCAGCTTTCAGGCCCCTCATCTGTGGAACCAGCTCCCAGCTTGGATTCAGGAGACAGACACCCTCTCTATTTTTAAGATTAGGCTTAAAACTTTCCTTTTTGATCAAGCTTATAGTTAGGGCTTGATTAGGTGACCCTGAACCACCCCTTAGTTATGCTGCTATAGGCCTAGGCTGCTGAGGGGGGTCCCATAATGCACTGTTTCTTCTCATTCACCTTTATTTACTTGTTTATACTTCACTCTGTATTTAATCATTATTATTAATCTCTGTCTCTATTCCACAGCATGTCTTTTGTCCTGTCTCTCTCCCCTCAGCAGATGACTGCTCCTCCCTGAGCCTGGTTCTGTTGGAGGTTTCTTCCTGTTAAAATGGAGTTTTTCCTTCCCACTGTCGCCAAGTGCTTGCTCATAGGACAAATTTTAAAGCTGCAGCTGACCATAGGTGGCTCGGTAACCTTTTCTGCCGAGCACTTCTGAAACCACACACAGAGAAAATGATGAAGACCACCTGTCACTTTTATCATTTTTCAAATTTTTCTGCGTTGCTTATTGAATCCCAAAGTGGGGCCATGAAGGTGCCACAGGTGGGCTGAGAGAGGCCAACTAAATAAAAAACATTTGATTTGTATATTGGTAGTAGTAGTATTGAAAAAAGAAACAGAACGAATGAAACAAGGCCGTGCGACATAAAAATAGGCAGCTATTCTTCATTTTCTGACCTGAGCTTGTCTCATATCACAAACAAGAGGGAAAATTAATGGAGCGCCAGGTGTCAGATGCAAATGAATCAACAGAAACACATTTGGCTCGTGATGATCAGAGGAGTGACAAAAAGTTTAGCAATTATTAGACAAAACTTTCCCAAAACCTTTTATTTAAGGTTGAACCTGCAGAGAGGTATGAGCTGTGGCCCACTTTTTACCATTTACAACTTGAATTTGGCTAATAAAGCAGAAGAATCCCTCAGTTTAATCCCAGTAATGCCACAGCCACAGGTCTGAGATTTAATGGAGAAAATCAGGCCTTTTCCATGTATGTTCACATATCCCTGAGTGGATTTGACCAACAGAGCGTGTGTGATATGCTTCTGCATGTGTGGTTTAAATTCTTATGTCTTTACTGCAGAAAATCCAGTAAGAAGAGAACATGAGTTCTGATCTAACACTCCTAACCTGAGAAGCACAGCCGATGAAAGCGATGAGAATGGACCACAGCTGGCAAACGTGTGCATCACATCCAAAACAAGGAGCTGAAGGACACTAAAGTGCTCACCTGAGCTGAGCTTGTGTCTAACTGCTTATAGCAGCTTTGAACAGGAGGTGGATGGGGCTGCTGTGCTCACAGCTGTGTGTCTGAAATGACCACATTAGGTTATTTATCCCCCAACATGGTAAACCTTAGCCATCTTTGATACGAGCATCCACCACTGTAAGACTGAGAGAACACAAACTGATGAGAAACTGATTCTCCAAACAACTTTTTTCCTGAAACTGCAGCCAGGCAGGATCACACCTCATTACTCTCCATGTCACAAAACCTAGAGGGGGTTGTCCCCTTGGAGGTGGCCATTGACCCACTTTTAATCATGTACATCATCACATGAGCCAAGGAGTGAAAAAAAGGCGTGGAGTCACTATCTTCAGGGGTTTTGGGTGAAACCACTGTGAGATCTTGGCACACTATCGAGTGACCTACTGGGGTCTCTCGATATTTGTAGAGTATGAGTGGGGGTTGAGATGCCCGGGAAGGGAGCTCAGGACTGTAGGTGTCGTCCCTTGTGTAGCAAGGGATGTCAAGCTCCAGAGATTATCTCAGCCTTCAATCAGAGAGCCTTGAGTGGCTTTCTTTCACCTTTTCTACCTCACCTGGGACTCGACATCCTGATCCACTCTCCTTCCCCACCGTGGGAAGCCCTGAGTGACGTGCTGCCTGTGGCTCTCCAAACTGTTTTAGTGGCTGGACTGAAGCGGAACAGTTTTCCAGCTCTAACCTGGTGCTAACAGACTAACCTGTCTATAGGTTTAGATTTTTTAAACTGTTCACACTGAAAATTATTTCATTTAATTTAAAAAATCGTCTTTTTCTTTTTCTCCACAGCTTGAGGTTGGTGTTTGTTCTCATCATCGACGATGATTTAAACTTCACCTAAAGAAAACTGCAGTGAGACAGTTAGAGCTCCTACTGCAGCTTTCCCCTCCAGTGACGCTTTTAAGTCGTGAATGATGCCAGCGTGAGAGAGGGGTGGAGTTACCTGTCCTCTTGTCGAATGGGGACGAAGCCCTCAGTGTGGATGACGCACTGTCCCGCAGACTGCTGGAGCTTCTGTGTCTCTCTCCTCTCCGAGATGCCCTCCAGCAGGCGTAGTTCCCCGAAGTTCCCTGCGACCCCCTCTGGTGACCTCAGGCTGCCCCTGCCCTGATGGCCTTGGGTCGATGTCTGAGACATCTCAATCTCCAGGTTGCTTTTGTTCTCCAGATACATGGCGAGTGCTGCAGAGGAGAAAGGGGCTGGCTTTAACCTTGTTTAAGACTCCTCTTAAGATGCTGAGGCTGACATGGTTAGTGCACTGATTGCTGTTCACGCACAGACTGTATTTGAAGGGCACCTCCTCTTGTTGTCTCACATCCATTTTTTTTTTAAGTATAATGTTACAGTGTCGTGTTTTGAAGCAGAGATGAGACCTTACTGTAAGAGCGTGCAGTGTCAGTATCAGGGCATCCTAATGTGTGTCCTGCTTTATTGGCATTTTTAGCTCTCATGGGGCCATAATTATACAAAATAAACACCATGTTTTATTCAGTAAGACTTGGAACCAGTGACTGAGCCTATAAACTCATTTTGTGTGGCCACCCATCCCACATGCTGATATGACCCTGAATGTTTACCCAGAATGCACTTTGTGGAGTTTTCTCCAAGGAATCATCGGACCCAGAGTACCAATGCTTGTTTGTGTTCCTGCACATCACAGACATCAGACTGGTGTCATTTACTGAAACCAGGAAATATCCCATCATAATGATGCTCGCAGCTGGTTGGACAAAACACCGATGTTATCTTTATACTGGGACACTTGGAGTGGGTGTGAAACTGATCTGGTTCCACAGCGTTTAAAGGTGTTTCCCAGCCCTGAAATATTCATGTGGATATTTGCTGTACTTGTGGAACTATGAGGCCTCAAAGACACTGTAAAAATATTGTGAATTAAAAAGTGCAAAATTTGGACCCACATCTATGAATTTTGAGGGCCAGCAATTCTGAAGATGTTCATAGTATGAAGGTAAATGTTAGCATGGCTTCATTAAACATGCTAAATTTAATGTACATAAAAAAATCAGCTGATTGTGTGTGTGTGTGTGTGTGTGTGTGTGTGCAGGGGGGATCATGTTGTGAGCTGCAGCCATATTTAGAGCCAAACAAAGCAGCCTGTGCTTTGGGGCATGGCTGCCTTGTGATTGACACTCCTGTATGAGTGTGAGGTGGAAGCTCTCACTCAGATTCACAGCTTGGACGCCTGATTTAAAAAAAACACACACATACAGTGCACACTGACACACTGACTGCACGCTGACACTGAGGTCCACTTCCATTTCACTGTATTTACATGATGGCACCAAATCAGCTCAGAGCACTCTACTCTTAGAAACCAAAACAATGAGTCAAAAATGTTTAAAGGTTTTGCAGAGTTAAGAGAGAACACGATGATGTCATCACGACCCAGTTTAATAGTGGAGTGGTCATGTGATTCCTGTTTTTAGTGCCCAAGAACAGCTTTAAAATCACAGCAGTGACTTCAGTCAAACCTCTAAATTGTTCTTTGTTCAGATGGATCTTCTCCCACACCTGCTTCACACAGAAAGGAAACTGATTGCACTCAGGTGATGAAGTATTACATCACAGCCTTAACGCAGACCCAGACGCCGGCTGAGCTACGTTTCCTCCCTGAGTGAAAGCAGAGCAGAGATCCTCCTCCCCTCACTGTGTTGACTGAAGCTCATTATGGTGGGTATTCAGCGGTTTTCATGATGCTGCAGCACAGATGCTGAGTGAGCCAGCAGACGTGGGCCTCATCAGGCTGCATGACTACTTCTCACATGTGACTGTAGGAGAGTCTGCGGTCCTGACGGCACAACGCTGGAGGAATAAAAAGAAAAACTGCTCTTTGATTTCCATTATCTGCGTCATGCTGTGCGTTTCCGCTCGGTCAGCCACCCCAAACATTTTATATTTGATACTGAGCCGCAGTGACTGATTGGATCGTGGCATCAACAGCATTTCTAGAACAGACCTTTGGGATAATTTAACTCATTTTTTAGGGAAAAAGTCAAAGAAACTTTGTGCATTTCTGCAGCATTTTTAACATGTTTAATATTTTGGATTATGGCTGTTTTTCACAATGTTCATTTTTAACTTGTAATGATGAAATTTAGTTTCAGTGTTAATACAAATATGTTAATTAGAAGAAGTTTATTGTTCGGATACATGTCTCACTTACAGGAGCAGAAATCAACTCTCCGGGTGTCTCAGTCTGACACAGTTAATATGCAAATTCATGATTACGACATTTGAAGGTGATTGCGGTCACGCCTCAGATTACGTGTGTTCTGCCTGTCCCATGCTTGTGATGCGCCTCAGAGAGGAGAAAGAGCCTCTATGTGTGACATCCTGCCTGCAGGCTGTGTGTAAAAGCAAAGACAAACTGCTTTCGTAAATTCTCCACCCCCCCCATTCACAGCAGTTAGAAGTTCAGGAGGAAGAGAAAAGCTGCAGCAGCACAGTTATCTGAGTCAGACATTGCCAACCTGTATTTTCCTTTAATTGTTGTTATCAGGTGGAGTCTAAGCTGTGAAATATATAAAATAGTATTTTTCATTCACTCAGCAGACATCCATTTAGAACTCAGTGGAATGACTGAGGGGATTTTTGTGAAGCTAAAGCGCTGCTTATAGAGCAGAATTAGGACATAAGGCTTAGAAACAAAGGCCAACACTGTGGTGTAACTGAGGTGCATTCAGGCATTAAATCACAGCTTTTATTTTGGTGGGAACAGATGAAACATGTCAAACTCACCGCGGTGAATAAAGACAGAAAACTCCTTTTAGCTGACGATGAGACTGAACACAGGATGATGATGATGATGATGATGATAATGATGACGGAAGTTGGGATGTTGAGCATAAAAAAGCAGAAGTAATTCAAACTGATAATCCGATAAAGGTTGATGATGAAGACTGATGATCTTTGCAGCTGGTGAAATTTTCTTTTTGTTGTAACTTGACGAGACGAGAGAGGCCGAGATGTTTCCCGTGCTCTGCGGTGCTCTCCCCAGAAAGGAGGGAGATGTTCCTGAGCGGCTGGCTCTGGAGGAGCGGAGGAGGGTAGAGGCGGGTGGAGGGTGGTGGTTCTTAACAGAAAACATTCCCATTCAGTCGCTCCTACTCCAGTTTTTTTTTTTCTTACAACCAAACTTGTCATGTCCCCCCCCCAGTTTTCCAAATTTATCCTGGAAGCAACTTCTCATGATTTTATTGAAGTAAATAAAAATATTTACACTAAACGGGTTTTTTCTGCCACGCTCTGTGTACGTTTAAGTTTTGTAGGATGGGCCAAAAATGTTCATGTGGACGTTTTAATGCAGTCACTGCTATTTCGTAGCTGTGTGGTAGATTATGAGAATATTTGTGGTTTTTTCTCTGTGTGGGGTGCTGTCATGTGGAAACCACTGAGTCTAACTCACCACAACAGGGAGACTCAGACCCACAGATTTAAGGTGGGGAGGGGTCAGACAGGTCAGAGGCAGACAGACAAAAACCAAAGACCCAGATTTTGTTAACATGATTTATGTCTCTGAATGGTTGGTATTTATCGCTGCACTGCATCATGTCTATAATATAAAAAACTTCCTTCTCAGAAATCATGAAGATGCAGCGTCTTTGAGGGACGTTTGTTCCTTAAACTAAAAGAAAAAAGCTTTTGTTTGTTTTTTTAACTGCCAATTATTGTAACTTTTTCTGAAAATTTGTGAAAAGTGCAGGAAGGAAAACTGTTTAATTAAATACCATCGAAAATGCACATTCCTGTGGTCAGAAGGTTTGTTTGTTTTGAAAGCATCAGTGAACTTTAATTACTTTACAAAATGAAAAAAAAAAATCACAAGGTCAAAGACGAAGAGAAAAAAGGAGCCACAGTAAAAGTGTTGATGCATCAGAAGCAGGATTTTCAGCGTCTGAGGTCAGAAACGTGCAGAAGGATTTGATTTATTTTGTTTTGTCGCCTCCAAGCTTGACTAATGGTTTTCCTCTTTTTCAAATGCAGACAACACATTTTTAAAAACAGAGGAGACATTAAAATTCAGGGATTTGTAGGACGCTGCAACAAAACCAGAATGTATCTTTAATTTAATCGCTTAATACATTTGCCTTTGACCCAACACAGCCGAGCAGATTAGGATTTTAACATCCCGCCATCCATGAGTAAAAGCTAGTGAACCAGACTAAGTAATTAGAAATTCCCACCACTAAAACCTCCAGCCCATGAAAACTATCTGTTGAGGGATATATATATATATATAAATTATAAATTATAAATCCAGAGCTCATTCTCAGAAGGCTCTGAAGACAACGTCTCCCATTGAGCAGCCTGAGTCACCTGGTCTGGACTCGGGGCTGCCTGTGAGGATAAAGCTCCACAAAGAAGATGTCCTGGGGCGGAGCTGCACTCTGGTCTTGTGGGCTGACGTGAGCCGTCGTAGTGAGAGCAGAGAAATCACATGAACAGCAGAGAGGAGAGTAAACCGGGGCTCTGATGGATGGGAGTCCGAGCGAAGGAGGGTTTCAGTGCTCGGTGCCGGTCTCAGACAGGACTGAGCGACAGGTCATGGGTAACGGGAAATGTCACGAGGTTTGGAGGACATGCTGCAACATTCAGATGAGCAAACAATGAACCTGCATGTGGCTGAAACACAAAGTTCAAAACATAAAAGTCCAGAGAACACAAACAGGAAGCCAACAGCGGCATCTGACAAAGGAAGAGACACAAAATCAGAAACAGGAGGGGAGTGAGACAGGTGAGGATAATCGAGCCAACGATGCAAACAGAAAGATGGGACGGAGGAACAGACAAAACGGGCCCAGAGCTCAGTCGTTCAGCAAGAAAACCTCACAAAACCTAAAGGGACAAAACAAGATTAACAAAACACAGAAAAACTGAAGCGTCACATGACTGGAGCAACAATGAAACCAAAACTCAAAACCCCCACAAACCCTGGGCCCAGGAATCTGTGCTTTTTGAGACCGTCCGCTGAAGCAGACTCAGCACGTCAGCGGTCGTCTGTTCTGTTCTCACAGCCCTCCTTTTTATCAGCAGCTCGGTTTTCACATGAAGCTCGTATGAAGTCCTCTCATCCATCCTTACTCTGCCTCACGTACACTTCGCTCCTCCTCTTCCACGCTTCTCAGCACACCTGCTGCCCTCGCATCCACAGCGGGGTACGCAGTTCACAGGACACCGACGGTTCCCACGTTCCTGTTTTCTTGCTTCTATATATTCTATGATTGCTATTGTTTTTACTCTGTAAGGTGACCTTGAGTGTCTTGAAAGGCGCCCACAAATAAAATGTATTATTTTTTTATTTTTTTTTTAAAATTGGGGGGATAGCAGTTAATAATAATAACTCTGTCTCCGTTTGAGATTTCTTTCTTCTCGAGGTAGCTCGAGCTGGCTGTGAGCCAGTCGTGGCTTGGCCGCGCCCTTTGTTGCTCTCAGGATGGTTGGTTAGCTGTCTGCTGAGCCAGAGAAGGTCCTGAGTTGGTGGCACATGATCCTCTTGATCTGCAGAGTATGAGGAGAGTAAACACAGCACGGGCCTCCAAACCGGATGTGAAAGCAACATCTGATTGTCAGCACTGTGCCGAGGAGCGCGGTGATGCTGAAGTGAAATATCTGAGGGTCAAAGTTCATTCTTAGCCTGCTGAGAGCATTTAGAAGTTGCTCTGGACTTTCCTGTTGTATCTCATGATCTTCAACAGTAACTGTTTTAAATTCCTTTCCGTCCCGTGATTAATGTGAACGGTTCTTCTCCTTATTTCCTGTCATGTAGCTGATGTTCCAGAGGTGGAGCTTCAGATTAAGCACTGCCAAGTTTCTAGTAATGAGGCCAGTGTATGAGCTGCAGACTGCTCTGAACACTCACTTTATCACAGCTCTTTCCACTGTTGGCTGTGGATGGGTCAGGGTCAGGGTCAGGGAATGAGCCTGGTTCAAAATGTCACTCTTGTATACAGTGGTGTGAAAAAGTGTTTGCCCCCTTCCTCATTTCCTGTTTTTTTGCATGTTTGTCACACTTAAGTGTTTCGGAACATCAAACCAATTTAAACAATAGTCAAGGACAACACAAGTAAACACAAAATGCAATTTGTAAATGAAGGTGTTTATTATTAAAGGTGAAAAAAAATCCAAACCATCATGGCCCTGTGTGAAAAAGTGATTGCCCCCCTTGTTAAAACATACTATAACTGTGGTTTTTCACACCTGAGTTCAATTTCTCTAGCCACACCCAGGCCTGATTATTGCCACACCTGTTCTCAATCAAGACATCACTTAAATAGGAGCTGCCTGACACAGTAAGGTCCACCAGAAGATCCTTAAAAGCTACACATCATGCCGAGATCCAAAGAAATTCAGGAACAATTGAGAAAGAAAGTAATTGAGATATATCAGTCTGGAAAGGGTTATAAAGCCATTTCCAAAGCTTTGGGAATCCAGCGAACCACAGTGAGAGCCATTATCCACAAATGGCGAAGACATGGAACAGTGGTGAACCTTCCCAGGAGTGGCCGGCCGCCCAAAATTACCCCAAGAGCGCAGCGACGACTCATCCAAGAGGTCACAAAAGACCCCACAACAACGTCCAAAGAACTGCAGGCCTCACTTGCCTCAGTTAAGGTCAGCGTTCATGCCTCCACCATCAGAAAAAGACTGGGCAAAAATGGCCTGCATGGCAGAGTTCCAAGGAGAAAACCACTGCTGAGCAAAAAGAACATTAAAGCTCGTCTCAATTTTTCCAAAACACATCTTGATGATCCCCAAGACTTTTGGGAAAACATTCTGTGGACCGATGAGACAAAAGTGGAACTCTTTGGAAGGTGTGTGTCCCATTACATCTGGCGTAAAAGGAACACTGCATTTCAGAAAAAGAACATTATACCAACAGTAAAATATGGTGGTGGTAGTGTGATGGTCTGGGGCTGTTTTGCTGCGTCAGGACCTGGAAGACTTGCTGTGATAAATGGAACTATGAATTCTGCTGTCTACCAAGAGATCCTGAAGGAGAATGTCCGACCATCTGTTCGTGTACTCGAGCTGAAACGAACTTGGGTTCTGCAGCAGGACAATGATCCTAAACACACCAGCAAGTCCACCACTGAATGGCTGAAGAAAAACAAAATGAAGACTTTGGAGTGGCCTAGCCAAAGTCCTGACCTGAATCCTATTGAGATGTTGTGGTATGACCTTAAAAAGGCCGTTCATGCTGGAAAACCCTCTAATGTAACTGAATTAGGACAATTCTGCAAAGATGAGTGGGCCAAAATTCCTCCAGAACGCTGTAAAAGCCTCATTGCAAGTTATCGCAAACGCTTGGTTGCAGTTGTTGCTGCTAAGGGTGGCCCAACCAGTTATTAGGTTTAGGGGGCAATCACTTTTTCACACAGGGCCATGATGGTTTGGATTTTTTTTCACCTTTAATAATAAACACCTTCATTTACAAATTGCATTTTGTGTTTACTTGTGTTGTCCTTGACTATTGTTTAAATTGGTTTGATGTTCCGAAACACTTAAGTGTGACAAACATGCAAAAAAACAGGAAATGAGGAAGGGGGCAAACACTTTTTCACACCACTGTAAATGTCTTAAGACTTCAAGTATTAGTTGGAGTCGGTTTGTGGATCGGACCCTTTTGTTTGCAACCCATTGTCTTTTTGGTGTGAGGTGTAAAGTTTGGACTGATGTATGCACACAATCCAGCAGCATAGCTCCACACTGAATCAGGATGCTAAACTGGTTTTTTTATGAAGCCAAAAATATGACAAAGGATGCTCCAACCTGTTTAGAAGCTGAAAACCAGCATCAAGGAAGAACAAAGTGTCTGAAAGCTGAGGAGAGCAGCGGGTGTCACTGTCAAAGCCAAAGTGTCAAAAGGAGAGCTGATGCAGCACGGTGTAAAACATGGCATCACATTCAAAGATGAGCATTTATTCTTCAGAAAATTTACTTATTCTTCAAATTCCTCAGTTTAACATTTGATTCTTTGCCTCTGCTGTTTTCAGTGGAACGGAGGCCGTTTTGATTTCATCGACACAGACGCGGTTGTGTGATTAGTGTTTCGTTTTTAACGTCACTCCCCATCCCACCACTCTTTCATGTGTTGCCTTTCCAGGAATTTTTGCTGCAGTTCACTGATCCACATGACTTTGGCCGCTGTGAACACGTACGGCACTGATCCACTCTGTTCAGCTGAAGAGACTAATTCACATGTTTATATTCTGCCCATGAGACTGCTGTACTGTTCCTATCTGATCTAAGCGCTCACTGGGAACAGATTTATCTGACTTTACAGATTCCTCATTTATTCACTTACTTGGCTGCTTAAATTCTTTCACCCGTTTGTCACCGACGTGTTCCTCGCAGCAACACTACGGCACAGAAACGGCCCTCTCAGCGTCTTACAGTGATGAATATGAGCGATAGAGACGACAGAAACAGAATGAAAGGATTGTTGGAAGTTGGAGACAGCCCATCGTGCTCCTTTGTCTTCCCCCCACATGCAGTCATATGCTGCTGCTATCAGATCCTCCTCCTGTGGAACCAGCTCCCAGTTCAGGAGACAGGCACCTTCTCTACTTGGATAAAGTTTATAGTTCCATCTTTTCACTTCCTATGCATTAACATGACCCTATTCCATCCAATAATTTCATTTCATCTCTCTCCCCGTACCTTTCTGCAGGAGGCTGAGGTTTCCTCCTATTAAAAGGGAGTTCTCCTCCCCCACAGAGGTTTGCCGGGTCTCCCATAATATCATGAGGTCTTGACCTTTCTGTGTAAACTGCCACGAGATAACTTATGTTATGATTTGGTATTAACGTTAAACTGCTTAGCATGGTGTTTCGTGGAATGCAGCACATTCTCATATGAACATGGGAACCTTTTTGCTTCATGCTGAAGCCGAATCAGCTCCTCTTAGCTGTAATAATCGGTTCCCTGTAATAAACTGGAACAATAAGACTGGGCCTTACGATGCACGTAACCACTGTGAGGCGCAGGTTTCTGCAGGTTTACAGCAGATGAGCACTGGCTTCATGGACACTATGTTGACTTATATATGAAGTAACTGTTAAAGATACAATTTCATGCCCGTCTAAAAACTGATTCACTTACTCATGGCCCAAAATAAGCCCAGCTAGGACCATGTTAGTGCACTGATCCCACCAGGGGCGCTCCTATGATTTTTAAGTAGGCTGGCACAGGAGGACCCAAAAAAAGAAATGAACACCAAACAAAATCAGTGTAAAACTGATATATGATTTAATTTGTGCACAGCCCTGTACACAAAACAGCAGCTGCACTGGGCTTCAGGGTCCAGAGTGGGCTGGTGTCACCCCAGGTCGCCCCTTCAGCTGCTCCTCTGGACCACGCCTCTAATTCTAATCCTAATAATCGCTTGGAAAGACTGAAAATTTGATTTATTCTTGTAGAACACTAAACAAGCACAAAGGGGCCACTTTTTCCTGACAGGACTCACGTGCTGCACTTTATTCCCAACTGAGGCAAAATTCTAAGATGGAATAACCAAAACTAAAGAGGACAGGAAACTATAAAATTAACTAAAAATATTATGGCTAAACTGCTTTAGTAGAGAAATGGCATTTTAAAAAGTAATTGATTTAGGTCATTTAGGAGGAAATATTAACCTCTAACTATGCTGCACACAGCTGGAGATGAAGGGTTCAGCCCTACTCCCTCTCGGCTTTAAGCCTGCACTGCAGTGAAAAGCACCTGACTCCCAGCAGCCTACTGTACTTGGTGAAAAAAAAGCACTAAGTCTACAAAGAATGCTAATGATTTCTAAGCCAAGCCTTCAAGGCTTCATAAAACAGAGGCCTTTTTTTTTTTTTTTACCTCTCGTGACTCCACTTAACTGTGCATGATTATACAAGGTGGAAGTCGATGCAGAAGACATTTAAGAGCAGTTACTGCAGCTAAAGACGCCACGAGGAATGTGTCGTCGTGTCTGCGCGAGTGAGTCGGATCGCCTTTTTCCCAGGCCCCCCTCGATGCTCAAGCACCACAGAAGTAATCATGGGAGATTTCTGTACCACTCCGCCGCCGTCCTGCTGTGATGTTTGCGCCGCACATTAAAACCGATTCTTCGAGAAGTCAAAGAGAAAAATCGGATTCTGGCTAAAGCACCGCCTCACAAAGGAAAAGAGGACAAAACCACCAGAACGACGGCGGTTTCACTCTTTACAAACAACGTTTATGCAATAACCTTAATCCACAAAACAGTGTTTGACAGAAATAAAACTCTGGGAACTGAATGTCATCTGATGTGGGCTTGTAGTGAATCGTGTTGCAAACAGAAAACATGAGATTAAAAACGCTAAAGATGTCACTGCAGCAGCAAAACACTGGTTTATAATGGATTTATTAATAGAAATGTAATAACATTTAATATGCAGGAATGAGACCTTCCATGAATACATGGCACAATTGCATTATGCACATTCGTTAAGGAGACGGTGCAGGGACACGGTGCTGGGGGGCTGGGTGGGGGAGTCTTAAAATAACCCTTCAGCGGGCTCGGACCGAGCCGAGTGAGAAACACTGACTTTAAGTTAAAAACTTTTTTTTTTTTTAAATTATAAAGAAACATTACCAAGAAACAAAAACACTACTGTTTGTCACACATCAACTTCTATATACATCCTACAGAGAGGAAACTCACAAATCAAGGGGGGGGGAACCTACCACAGTGTTGGCTGGAGCCAGTTTTCTAGTTCAGCTGGAATAATATACATAGATAATTCTGATGTAACACAACAATCAGAAACTAACCCAGAGTGAGCCTGTGTTTGTTCCTCTCTTTAGCTTATAATGCTTTAAAGCTCATTGCACACCCCCACCCCACACACACACACCCACACCCACACACACACTTGTGTCTTTGCAGTGTTTCTATGTACGTGTGCATCAACAGGTGAGACTAACGCAGACTCCCTGCCACTCATCAGTGTCCCGTTAAGTAGTCCTGGGTTGAGTCAGAAGCGAAGGATTCAGCATCCTCGTTGTCAGAGTCTTCGCTGCTGTCGTCGGCTGCGGGCTCGCCGGACAGGGCGATGCGGGCGTAGTCATCCGTGTCGATGGACTTGCAGAAGTGAATGGCGTACTTCAGCTTCTCTTCCAGCACCTGTTTACACGAGTATCTGGGCAGCTTGAGCAGGAAGAAACACGTGTAGGACTCCGGCAGGAAGTGGTCAGGAGGGTTGTACTTATCCAGCACCTGCAGACAAACGCACCACATCAGGGCGTGATGTTCCTGACTGATTCTGGAATCACTTTATAATAAAGACTGCATAATGGCAATGTATTTTATTTGAAATTACAGTGCAATTATATTTACCTATAAGCACATAAAGCTATGTAACCCAGAATAAAGGAGTAACAAGTCAGGTTTTTACAGCTGTCGTTTTTTCTGCAACAACAACAGTTCTTTCACCATCCCTGTTCAAACACAACTTTCAAAAAGGAGTGCATTTCAAAGATGGCCTTGATGAGAATGAACAAAGACTTCAACATGTATATATTTACTTTTATTTATCATAATCAAAACTGAACACAACAGAAGTAACAAACTGTTCTGATCCCTGCTAAATGCCGACTATAAAGTGCAGGAAACTGAATAGTTGAACGGCCATCGTGCACATCAACATAATGAATATTAAATAAAGATGTAAAAAGATTAATCCACCCCATAATACGGGCCACACCTCTAAAAGTACAGCCTACGTGCGATGTAAGGGGGGGAAATATGTTTTTTTTGCTAAATTACCAACAAGATATACAGTACTTAAAATTACTTACAAACAACATCTGTCTCCTTTCATATAAAATACCTTTAGTTATGTAATACATAAAATTACACATTACTAATGTATTATTTAAAATTGCTTACCACCTTTTACTTAGAGTATAATTATTTCATTGTTTCCCGTAAAAACTTGGCTTGTTCCAGTGGACCTTCCTTCAAATATTTGTAGTTAAATATAATTACTTTGTAATTTCAAATAAAATATATTGAAATTTCATTTAACAGGCCTGTTTTATAAAGTGCTACCAAAACGGTCCAAATGTGGAACAGCTTCACGGAAGAGCTTAACTATAAATCTTCATGTGTTCATATCAATCTCTATTCTACACCCGACGTCAGCAGTTCGTGGGACAACATGAGCGCAGGGATTTGGTGATGAAGAGTCAATCATCTCACGCATGAGGGGCGTGAAAGAATCACTGGAAAGTTTTCAATGTAAGCAATCAGATTTCTCACCTGCACTACAAAGTCCCTTCCCCGGAAATCAGCGATGGTGCGGGGCAGACGTGTGCGTCCCCAGACGAACCTCAAGAAGAGAGACCTCTCTGTGTTGGAGAAGGACTCCATCACTTCCCAAAACCACTGGATGAGCGGCGATGTCGGCTCCACGCCTTTATAAGTGGCCACTGACTTCAGCAAGTGCAGCGGGATGTCCGGGCTTCCACACACCTGTGAAGAAAGAAACACTATCTGTAAAATCTGCACACAGCCAGAGGGCAGAGGTGCCTTCATAGCCTGAAGTGGCTCCCCTCACCATCGTTTCCAGCTCATAGCCGGTGAAAAGCGACAGCAGGGGGACAGGAACCACTCGAGCCATTCCCTCACGTACTGCAGACACCTGCTCATCAAACTCATGGAGCCTGCACACAGACAGAGAGGAAAACAGTCACAAAGGTAAAGTCGTTTTCACACGTGCACCACAGCCCTGAACTTCTGTAGAACTTGATGGAATGATGAGACATCAGATGACCTTTAACCTGCTAGCTACCCAGGTCAAAGTCTGTGTGGTGTCAGATGAGAGATCATATTTTGGTGCGTTAACACCCAGCAAGTGGGTTTCATGTTTCCTGCCTGGTGTGCGCACTATCCAGAAAGCTCCATCACCTAAACCACACCATCTATTTGATGTAGAGTGAACACATCTGGAGTAGACTACTTCCTGCTGTGGGCTTAATGTGAGAAAGGACAGCTGTGGAAGATTTCCTGACCTGATTTTCCTGAAGCTGGCCAAAGCTCAGGTGTGAAAGTAGCTCATTCGTATGCAGTGAGAGTGTTCTCTCACCTGTAGTTGATGGCCAGGCGGACGTATTCTGCACGGTTCTCCAGGGTGATGTGGGAGTACTTGGAGCTGAGCTGGATGTCCTGGCCACTGGCGTTGGGCACCGTGAAGGGCAGGGTCATGCTCTCAAACTCCACAGCTGTAGCTTCGTTGTCCCGAATGTACATCAAGCCGGGAATAAAATCCTTATCAACCTGGAAGGAACGGAGCAAATGACTGTTGGCCATTTAAACCAAACTAGGAGTTGTAATAAACTCACAATTTAGCTGAGCTTTACACAACAGTTATCAATCTTTGTGTATGTGAGCTTGTGCACATGCACACACTCATTCTCACAACACAGTTCCCGTGAGCACTGCAGTGATCCATTCTTTGGAGTCTTGTGCTAAATTAATTTCCCAGCTAACCTTTCTAATGTCTCAGGGGCAAAAACACAACACAAGAGCAGCTTTGTGAGGCAGAAGGGCCTTTTTTCCACTCCACTGTTCTCCCAAAGACGGCTCGGGAGCTCATGATCAGAGTGTGAGGGCAGGAGTCGACTCACACCATCTCTGAGACAAAAGCTGAGGTTATGCCTCACAACTTCCTTCACTTCAGCAAGTACAGATTTGAACCTTTCTGCAGAACAGCACAGTGTGAGTTTCTAGAAGCGTCTGGAGAACTGCTGAAAGGCTCAGGTTTAAATCTGAGGAGGAATGTATACGAGTGGGTTCCTCCTCCAGGTTATAATGCACATCGTGTGGTTTGGAAATGTATGATATCTGACATAACAGTCTTTCACCTTTCCAGCGGCAGGGAGGTCAATGGCAACATTTTGAGCCTCTGTTGGAGTGTTATGGGGGTGCAGAGCTTTAAAAGAATCAACATGTTGCTTCAGTGCGCTCTAAACAGCCTTTGTGTGAGAACAGATGTGGCTTTGACTCAGCAACGATTTTTATGTCACAAATTTCCTGCTTCGTGTAAGACTCATTTATTCCGTTTACAATCATCTGTAAATCAGAAAGACACAAAAGCAAAGAGACATGCACGTATAACACGCATCAGAGCTGGCATCCTGCAACAAGTCTGACTGTTTACCATTTTAAACACCCACTAATGATGATTTAGTTTAGCCAAATATGCCACAACGCCAACTGAAAGATTGTTTTTGAATGTTCTCTGTCGAGTTCTGAGTGAACGACCATCTAAGGTTTGCTCTGGTTTCACTTTTGATTTGCCTTTTTCGCTTCCTTCCACATGGGGACTCCTTCCATGCTTCTTCCACGTATTGCAGCATTCGCCATTCCAGCTTATTGACAGATATCACGCCAAACAGACGCACCATCCTCTTCCTGTTGTGGTTTGCCCAAATGGAAAGATGGAAGCAAAAAGAGGAACCACAAACACACCACTGTGAGCAGGGCCGTGCACGTACCTCACTGAGGTCAGCGATGGTCAGGTTCATGCCTGCCAGCTGTTTCCAAACGGGCTCTGCCAGATTGAGGCTAAGAGGGCTTCCAGTCCGGATTGCAATCCCTAGAAGCACTCCTGCAGACGCAGCAAGGCAGAGCACATTACCCACAGATCAAACATGAACACTGAGCTGCGCGAGGATGCATGAAACGACAAGAATTATGTACTTTAAAAAAACAAACAAAACAAAATTAAAAAAAAAAAAAAAGAGCAGGCCAGGTGTTTTATCAGTGAAAATGCAGATGAACTATTTTCACTTTTTAAAACTAAAAGCATATTTTCAGAGTTTGTTTATCTGGGATTAACACCCCAGACCTGACTGGGAGATTAACTGGATTATACCTAGGAAGCGGAACATGCTCATGTGAAGAGGGGACTTGGCCGCAGGGTTAAGCAGGAAGCAGTCCCTGTTGGCGCCCGACTCGTCGCGGCCGTTTGGGGTGACAATGAGCAGAGGAGTCAGTGCGTTCTGCAGCTCCTCACACATTTCAGCGATGGACTCGCTGTAGCCGCCGCCACAATCATCAACAGACTCCCCTGTGGGGAAAAAAATAAATAAAAAGTAGAGTAAAACATAAAGAGTGAGGACCGTTTCCTGACAGTCCAGGATTTAAAGGAGGGGTGGGCAGCACAGGGTGATGACATACCTACAAACTTGACCTTCCATACGCGATGAGGAAGCAGCAGGCTGTCAGGGCTAAAAGAACTCATTTTGGCACACATCTGACCAAACACAGACTTTGTTCCATCAGGGCCTGCCAGACCTCCTTTGCTACGGGAACGCTTCACCTGCAGGGTGAAGAAGAAGGGAAAAAAGAGAGATTACAGTTTGATCTGGGTCTGTTGTGGGCTTAACAACTTCCTGCTAGATAGAGGGGAAGTCCTGATGTGCATGACCAGCTGAATATGACAGCTCTTCTCACCACAGATACAACTCGAGTTAGATGAAGGGGAAAGGAGTGGAGGAGGAGGAGGAGGAGGAAAGCCTCCCTACAGACAAGCTGGAGAGCAGATCACACACCATGAAACAATCCCCTTATGAAAGACATCACATGTAACGGTCAGGAGCCAGTCTGGAACACAGCCTCACGGGGAGGGGGGGTGGGGGCTACAGTAATCAGGGCAGGGGACTTGGAAAGAGAAAGTGAGTGAGTTGTTTGCATGTGTTTCTAAGAGTACCTGTATCCTGTTCAGCTCCACCACAGGTCCATGCTGTCTGTCCCTCACCATCGTGGCTTGAACGACCTTCCTGAAAGCCGCTTCCTGTTTGAATGAAAAGGAAAAAGAAGAAAAGAAAAAAAAAGAAGAGGTTTTAGTGCCGATCACATGATTCCACATCATGGTATACCGGTGTGTCTGAGCTGCACGCTGTCCCACCTTGCCCTGGGAGATGAGAATTCCCCTGAGTGTGTCGAATCCCACAGAGGGGCCGTGGCCTGTCTGACCGAGCCGGCCCTCCAGGTCAAACATCGGGATGCAGGGGCAAAAAAGCTCCGAGATGTGATGCAGCAGCACCAGCCTGTTCCTCAGGGACATGATGGGGATCTCCTGCAGGTGGTTGTACTCCATGGGAACCTGAAACACACCACACAGTCTCATCTGGTCTGAGCAGACTTTGAATTTTTTTCTTTTATATATATTTATATACACTTTTATCTGCAAAACTTTATTGCCATCTACTGGAAGCTGAAAACTAATTTTCTACTTCAGTTGGTTTCAGTCAGTGCAGTACCTGTGCAGGCAGCTTTCCTGCATTAGTGGGCTTGCTGGTGGACCAGGCCAGAGTGTGAGCAGATCCGCAGGCCACCCTGTTGATTTTTTTGCCCTGCAGTGCAGCCACCAGCCGCGGCCTCTGGATGGCATTCGTAGTCCCGTCTCCAAGTTGGCCTTCATCGTTGTCACCCCACGTGTACACTTCTCCTGGACCAAACACGGTAAAACCCTTTGAGAAGCTACAATCCAACCCGACTAAGCCGATCTGCTGAGACTTAACCGAAGATGGTAAACTTGTACAAAAAGCATGATCAAACATAAAAATGTCATTCCTACCATCCTCTGTGCAGCACACACAGTGCAGGGACCCCGTGGCAATGGCGATGACTTTCTTTCCTTGTAGCCCTTGGACCTGCCTGGGCCGTCGAACATGGTCATCAGAGCCATGCCCCAGCCGATGGTAGTCCCCTTTCCCCCTTTAAAAGACACAGTACACACACCACAATGAGCCGTCTCATCATCAACGGCTCCGACAGCTAAAGTTGACAGCTCATCTCTGTACATACCACGTGTACACTGCTCCAGATTTAGTAAGCGCTACAGAAAACTGCGAGCCACACTCCACTTTGATCACTCCGAGGCCAGTGAGAGAGTCGATCTGAAAAACAGAAGGATTGGTTATGTTCAAATTTTCTCTACACTGCGGGAAGAAAATGCACAACTACTTCGTTGTTCTGCCATCATGAGTGAACGAGCGGATCACGTTGGGTTTGGAGCTGAGAAATTTTGAACCACCACCTGAGCAGGTGTCAACACTCAGCTGTTTGGGTTTGTGAAAGAGATCATCAGGATACAGCGTAGGCCCCATTGAATGTGTCAAAATTAAGGCCCAGGGGCCTGAATCTGGTGCTTTGAAAATTTTGAACTGCAAAAACTGCAAACTTAGTTTATGATATTTATATGGCTGTTATGTGCATCAGTTTTCTCATGACAAGGACATAAAAATCATCACATTCCACCTTGCATCCATGTAAGTCTTGTTATAGGACATTGGTAAGACTTCCTATAACAAGACCCATCACCCACTGGGATATCCACCAACCATTAATGAAAAAATAGAATGTGGAAGTCAGGATAATACTGCAGCCCCATTTCATAACAGAAAACCCTTCAGCAGAGATCTTATTACCTTCTGCAAAACTATTTTGCACCAATTTGTAGGCCTTGCCCAAAACCTTTATGATAATACCTTTTGGTAACCACATCCTAGAAGACTAGAACTTCCATGGTAAACAAATCAGAGAAAGTGCATGCTGCACTCCTGTACAAGGGTCTATGCTGCATGATGTCTTTCTATAACAATAAGCCAGACATAACGCAATCTTACGAGGTATTCACATCATACTATTAGGGCTGTAACTAAAGAGTATTTTGGTAGTTGACTAATCTGTCAATTATGTTATCGATTAGTCAACGATTATTTCAATCTTACCTCACCTGTGCAAGCCTGCCCACCTGTTACCATCACCTTGTTGTCTCTTATTACAATTAAAATAATGACCCATAAAAATACGAGTTTCAAACTAATCAAATGTATTTTTAACATTAATGTGACATCACAATAAATATCAAATAAACAATGCATATTAAAGTGAATGCAATTTTTATTTTTAAATGAAAATAAATAAAAATGGCCTCTGTCCAAAAGTGCAAATAAGCCTTCAAATTAAATCAAAAAGATTTTTCTGTGCAAAACAGTTTACAGATGATTCAGTTCATGCAGAGGTTTGCTCTTCAGAATGAACGCTGACATTAATGCGAGAAAAAACAAATAGGAGCCAGCATAGCTGCTCCTGTTGTCCTTCACTCGTTAGCTAACAGAACTGAAATGGTGGTTCTGTTAGCTTAACAGAGGTAAGCTAACAGAACCATTACTGTACAAACATTAACAGGTATCAGTGACGCACTGACGTACCCATCCAGAGCTGACGGCACAGCTCCGGGGTGCCGGTGTTTAAAAGATGCCGCTGTGGAAGGAAAACACCATTCTCTTGCCCTGGCCTTTAAGCCACCTTCAAGTGCTAATCTTACCCCAGCAAAGAGCAAATATTTGGCAGCACAATGCAGCCTTCTGTCTATGCATTTAGAAAATTTGCTATTTAACAAAACTGGGCCTGCCTGCCCCCATTTTCCCTTTAGTCTATATCTCCTCACATCAGGGTTCATACAGCTTTTCCAGGGTCAAATTCAAGCACTTGAGCACTTTCAAGGTCCATTTTCAAGATTTTCCAGCACATTAATACTGGAAACCATACTTATACAAATACATACATACTCAAAATGCTTTCACATTTTTTAAATCACATTAAAAAGATGGTATTATGGTATTGGAATTTGCAGTTTTCCAGCCAACACTCATTAAAATGGCGACTCTGTCTTTGAGGGAGGGGCGGGGTCACAAACAGACTGACAGGTCACATGCAGACATGCAGGCCAGACCCAGGTGGAAAAATTTACATTTTAGACTTTCCAACTCATTTTTCTTCTCCATCTCACAAGCAAACTATTTAATCAGATAGTTGTTTTTATTAAAACAAAACAAAAAACAGCTACAATTTCAAGCAGCTTCAAGCACTCTATCCAAAATTCAAGCACTTTTCAAACCTTGAAAAACAACATTAAAATCCAAGCATTTTCAAGGATTTCCAGCAACCGTCACATGGAATAAATGCATTTTTTTTTTTAATGAACATTTGAACATAATGAACATTTCTCCAAATTCTGCTGGGCATTTTAGTTAATTTTGCAAGATTTAAAAAGTCTTTATAGTCACAAGAATTTACATTAAGTTTCTTTAAGTAAAAGTTGTGGAAAACAAGGAGGCTCATTAGATGACTCAGACTCTGGTCTCCCACATGGACAACAGGAGAAAGTGATCCTTCTTACCTTCATCGGGATTTTGCAGCCATCACTGCCTCCCCGGCCCAGTTTGCCGTAGTCTCCGTCTCCCCAGGACCAGACCATGTCATCATCAGTTAGACAGAGCGTCTGGGCATCCCCGCTGCCACAGGCGACATCAATGACCCTGTGACCCTGCAGTGCGTCCACCTGGATAAAGCGCACAGACAGTTTCTCCTTTCAAATGAAGCACTATTTATTTATTTGAGTTTAGTGAGAAACTGAGTCAAGTGACCACAGACCAGTTTGGGTTTAAGCTGGTCCTCGCTGTCTCCGTGGCCCAGTCGTCCGTAGCGACCCTTGCCCCACGTGAAGAGCTCTCCGCTGGCAGTGATGCAGGCACTGTGAGCTCCTCCAGCTGCTATATCCACCACTTCCACTCCCCTCAGGGACTCAATTACACGAGGACGGTCACAGGGGCTAAAGACCAGGGGAGACCCAGTTAGCACAAAAATTTACTGCACTGTCCAAATTTTTTGTGACTTTGCTTTTATGAAAATGTGTGCACGTTATGAGCTGTAAACTGAAGGTCAAAGAGTTTTTTTTTTTTTAGTGGATGCAGTCTTAACCTTCTGTTCCCATGGCCGAGTTTTCCATCTTCAGCCTCGCCCCATGAGTACACTTCTCCCTCAGAGGACAGTGCCAAGCAGTGCTTTCCTCCAGAGTTCACAGCCACCTTCCTGATGAACACGTGCTGAATGGACTCCAGCAAAGTTGGGGTTGACACAGACTCAGTGCCACCAATACCCAGCCTGCCCCCTGCTCCATATCCTGTGGCATAGAGCTGAGGATGGACAGAAAAACTGGCGTTAGATTACCAAAAAAAACTCACAACCCACTTCTGTAAACTTTGAAGACCTATAACTCAGAAAATATTTATAGTATGAAGGTAAAACTTTGCAAGGCTTAATTAAATATACTAAAACTGCAAAAAAGAGAAAGGCCAAGTGGGAGGTAGTGATCAGTTTTTCACAGAATGACCCTGCATATTGCAGGAGATGTCAGACTGATACTGCTGAGGTACACTCTATAAGGTTAGAGGCACACAGGTTGGGATTTTATGACAGTTAAAAGCAAACACACCTTCCCATCAGCAGTGACAGCAAACAGAGTCTGCTCTCCTCCAATAAGCTGGACTGGCCGCAATGTAGCGAGGGCTTCTGTGGGCGTGGGTACTTTGACCTTTGCCCCCTCTATGCCCCCCAGCTGCCCTCTGTGGTTGTGCCCCCAGCCATAAATGGTGCCACTCCCCCCAGCAGAAAGCGTCCAGTCATCTGGGCGCCGGTTCATCCACTGCACGAGCTGCTCGTCGTGCTCACGTTTGAACAAGTCGTGACTCTCGTGCAGTGCATTCATGTCTCGTGATCTGCCATAAGCTCACAAATTTTTTTTGTAACCTGTAAAAGATGAAGGAAAATCGATTAGAGGGACAACATAGCTGTGCAGACCATTGTTGTTTTTGGTAACCATTTTAGTTTTAGTCTTTTGGACGAAAATGCTTCTTATGTTTTAGTCATTTCCAAATGTGATAATTTTAGTCCAGTTTTAGTTGACGAAAACTCAAAAGGTTTTAGTCAAGTTTTAGTGGGAAAAAAAAAAGTATTAGTCTTTACAAATTAATTTGATTAATGAGTGGTAACAGTGAAATCAATTACTCCAAAAATGCAATAAACAGAAACATTCTCACTTTGGCAATGGGGGCTTTATTTCTCAGAATCTGCTAAAGTGCAATGAACATACATATGTCCAAAATATTACCAATGGATGAGGAACACATGCTTAACTTGTCTGCCAGTGCCAGTAAGTTGCATATTACATATAAAAACAGACACCATACAACACCAGGCTATCTTTAACTAGTGCAAAGTATCAGGTTGGTGAGCCTTCAGGTGCCGCTTAAGATTTGTGGTGTTTTTTTCCACCAGGTTTTAATCCACAGTTACCACCGAGCCCCTTCGTGCAACGTCCAGCGTCCGCCATGATCGATTAGTGATTAAAGCACAGGTGTCAGACCCAAGGCCCATCCAGCCATATAATTTTAGACGGCTTTATATGATTTCATATAGTTATTATTAATAGATCGTGGGTAAATAGCGCTCTACCACTTATACTACAAATCCCACAATGCACTGCAACAGCTGCCACGCAGGTCAAGACCTGTGCGCTAACCCTTTTTCCATGTTGCCAGTGACACACTGATCAGTGATCAGCTGATAAACACAACGGTCAGCACTTTTTAAGCTGCCTGACCCCCAAAAATGGCCAAATGAAAAATGGAAAACAGGGATTTTCCAAACAGGTGGGAAGCAGAGGACCTGATTGCTGACAGCGGAGGGAAACCAGCTGATGGTGCATCACTGCATCACACAGCAGGAAACACTGCGCAGCAAAGTCCTGAAGACAGAACCCACCATGAGCACCAGAACACAGACAGTGAACTTTATAAGAGGCAAAGCTTTAAGTGACCGGCAGTTTCCGAGGAAATAGCTTCTGAATTTGGTGACGTGCCTTATACACAGGTGCAGGAGCTACCCGAGGAAATCCGTCAACTACATGAAAAGTAAAGAAAAAGTCTCAGCAGGGCTCCGGGATGAAATGTGACTGTGTGAGAAGCATCCATACGTCCGTGGAGCTTCAGGGACGGGACTGCGTGATAAATTTGCAAATTTTCATCATCTTGAAATATATTCATTTTTCCTGATGTTATTTTTGAAGAAAAATATAATTCTATATTTTATTTAATGTGTTGAGGAAAAAGTTGCTGTATTCTGGCCATTTCATTACTGATTAAAATTATTATTTTTAATCCCGCGACTCAGACTGTGAGACTTGAATTTTGGCCCATCCTGTGAGTTTGACACCCCTGGATTAAAGTAATGGAGGTGGTAGGCGTGACCAAAAATAGATGGGATGCAGCAGCATTACTGATTGGTTTGGCTTCTGACTGACAGATTAGAAGCACAATAGGCAGACAGTCACGCATTTTGGATGACTGACGGAACATCCATTAACCTTCTCGTCTAGTTTCGTCTCGTCAACGAAAACTCACTCTCGTCATGTTTTAGTCATCAAAGAGCCATGTTTATCTCGTCATCGTCTCATTATCGTCATGAAAAAAAGGTAGTCAACGAAATCATTTCGTCATCGTTAACGGAAACAACACTGGTGCAGACCTACCTCATCCAGGAAGGGTCTTGGTAAAGACGTTCTCTTATCTAGAGCCACTGCCACTCTGGAGGCAGTGCAGTAGCGGCGGAACCAGGCCCACTTATGGGTCTCAGCACAGCAAGGTAAGGTATCGAGTTCAAGGTCACAGGCAAGAGCAACCAGTACCTGGACAAAACGTTAAAATTATGCTCTGAAAGGAAAATTATGGTGCCACTGTGTTGACAAGAAAACAACTGTATGTATACCTTGAAAAACGGACTGTGGAGCAGCTGCTTCCCTCCGCGGACGATTGGGTCTTCGTACTCATACTGCCTCTGCAGAGCCTCCGGCAGCCCCTTCACCAGAGCAGCCAGAGCGCTGCCAGTGAAGCTCTGAAAGAAAAAAGGATCAGTCTGTAACAGTCACATAATCACTGATCAAATATTAAATTAACACTGAAAAATCTTGTGTGTCTAGTATCAAAGTCTACCTAGAAGAGAGCACCTGAACTCGGCTGCCATCATGGACCCAGTCAGTCTAAATAAAAGAACTGCCCGGATGACTCGCTGCACCATCTTGTGGCACAAACGGATATAACAATGAGGTACAGGAAGCCCCTATTATTAACCTCAGCTGATTTATTCAAGATGGTCCACAGATGTTTTGAACAAGTAATAGCAACTGTGTCTTCTCATTTTGTTGTTTGCTTTAATTGATTTCAAATTATTAAAATAAATAAATAAATAAATGTAATGGGTCAATAACTATGTGAAAATTAATATGCAACAAGAGAATAGAAGTGTCAGAAATACCATTAAACATTAAAGCTTCCCGACATCTCACTGGCTGCTTGCCAAATCAAGCAGTAATACAAAAAGTAAAAACAGACTCGAACATAACTATAGAAGATAATGATCATCATCATCTCGGCAGGAACACAGTTCGTTTTCCTCACTGCAGCTAAGAAGGTCCAGACATTTCTTCATATCTACATGAGATTCAAATATTTGCAGCTCTCCTATACAGTCCAACAAATGACCATTATTTGGCATAATAACTAATCCAACAAAGCTTGGAATATAACAGTGTACTCACCATAGAGCGAGCCTCGCCATCGCTGTCCCCCAGCAGTCTGTTTATGTTGATGGACTGACCGGACTCTGTGGTCAGAAGCTTTCGTAGCCTCTGCAGAGCCCACATCCTGTGACCAGCAGCTACACAAGACAAATTTCATTCTGTGAAATTTTAGTTTGCACTATGTTAACGATTATTCTGGTGAATTAGGAGGAGAATACTGCACCTAGTGCACTGAGCTGGGCACAAGCAGCAAGAGAAGCAGCTAGACGGGGCACGATGCTCCTGTTGGATGCAAAGTTGAGCCTAAAGTCCAGGAGACACGTGACCAGGTCCATGGAGGGGCAAGACAAGATACAGCGATCAGACAGCAAGTCTTTGGGACCTGAGGAAGAAAAATGAAAACATTTGAGCCAATGCTGAAAGACCAAAAGCTGCAGTTCCTCTAACGTCCACTTGAGGGTGGCCTCAAAAGTGAGTTTACAGCCTGCTGACAAAAACAAAAAAAAAAAAAACACTTTTGGTCTCTACAGCTAATTTCCTCCTTCGTAACATCTGTACGGGGTGGAGCTTGCTTCGCAGTCACAAGCCATGGCGATGTATGTGTGAGGTACATCATCAGTACACATTAATAACATTGACAATAAACAATTATCAGAAAGATGTGCTATCCACCATGTCTTACCCGCTGCAGGCATGATGGGGTAGACAGTGAAGCGCCAGCCCCAACCATTAACTGACCCATCGCTGGTGAACTTCCATTTGAGTTCATCTCCTGGATCCTTAATTCACTGGACCAGTCAGACCACTCCCGACCTGAAGCACACAGCTACATTAATTTTTCACTTCTTAAATGTTGTTAAGAGTCATGTTTCAGCACTTCCTGTCATCACCTGATCTGACAGAGACAATCCTGTTGGCTCCATCCATGATGGTCAGCGGGTCGTGGCGCCTCTCGGTCGAACACTGTCGGTCAAACTCGATCCTCAGACCCTCGGCACCTGCAGAGCAAAGCAGGACTTGTTGATGTCCAAGAGATTGATTTTACTGGGACCCAGTAAGATTCTGATAATGATCGTGCCTTTTCACATGCTTGTTTGTTTTGGGTTTTTTACCTGGGATCTTTACAGTGCCGCTGGTCGATGTGTCGTCTGTGTAGGGATGGCTGCTTTCCACCACAACTGGCTGGGAGGACAGACGGCCACTCTGAGAGTCTGTGGCAACATCCTCCAATTCAGTGACACACAACTCCAGAAGCATGTCAGCAACCTGCATGGACACACATACAGATGCTAAATGTTAACAAATTGCAGGCCTGCGCACACACACACACACACACACACACACCTACCTACCTATCAAAGAGTATAACACGTTACCTGTGGGATAAGCTGTGCCCATGCCAGACAGCACTGCAGACAGCACCTCCTTGCCTTTCTCCCCAGAGCGACAGGACACTGCTAGCTTCAGCAGGTCCACCATTACTCGTGTGTCATCAGGCACAAGCAGACTGGTGAACTCATCCAGGTACTGAGGTTCTGGGCCGACCACTTTACTCTGACTCTCAGAGTCCTGAGGAGAAGCAGAAAACAGAGAAACAATGAGAATACATATGGCAGGGGTTAACGTCTCTGCCTGCTGTCAGACAGACTCACTTCTTTTGTCTTCGTCATGGTCTCAGCTATGATACTGGCTGCTCCGGGGTCATCGGTAACAGGGATGAAAGGACGCGAAGAGGCTCCACAGGCTGAAGGAGTCACTGCTGATGATGGGGTGACGGCATCTTCAGATGAGGGAACCTGTCCATACATACCAGATAGAAGTATAAACTCTATTCTTCAGTTTAAATCACATTCAATTTTCAAACTGACAGACTAAAGCATTTTAAATCTCTGTATTACATTCTTTTGTTAGTTTAAACTGCAGTTATTTCAGTAATCAGTGCTAACCTGAATGCATTACAGCCAGTATTTATTCTCAATAGTAGGATACCAAATTATTCAATAAGTCAACGTAATTAAACTTCTGCCCACAGTAACAATTTTATCAATGTGCTTTTACAGTTGAACAATCAGATCTTTGTAGGCGGGATTTAAGGCACCCCTGGTTACCTGGAGATTCATACATAAGAACCAACATTAGAAAAGGTACATCAAGCCTTGATGAAACTGAGGTGAAGAAACTGCAACAATAAAATCATATTTCTTGTCTTATGAATTGCAGCTTCTGTCTCTTGTAGTTACTCCTACCAAATGAGCAGCTACTTAAACTGATGCTCACACGTCACACGACTGTCAAATTTAAAGCCAAACTTTCTACATCTAAGCATGGCTGTGCTCAAAATCACCACACAAACTCCTCCTCCACAGAGACGGGCCCCCACATGGGTTCAAACCCAGTTGTGCTATGCTAACCGTTTCCGCCTGTTTTTATGTGTGTAAGTAATTAACAGTGAGGTCATTACATGTCTGAGTTAGCTTAGCGGTTGTGACTTGTGCGGAAAAAAAGAAATCCTAGACTCCCCCCGGTGAGACCCAAGGGGGGAAGGGAGGTGGTAATGCTGTTTGGGTGTCTTGAACAAATAAATGTGATTTTTGGTCAGTTTTGGCAGCACTACTGCAGTGACTGCACCAGTAACCAAAGTGGCTAAACCAGGACGGACCATTCATGTAGATAACCATAACCATCATCTTCAAGAAGAAGACCAAGAACAAAAATGGAGAAACTGTTTGCAGAAACTCGAAGCTCTACAAGAACACCAAGACTGGACTCAAATGCAGTTTGCTGATGGCTGCATCCCCACACCTGGTCATCATGGATAAAAATGCACACTGAGTGTTTTTACTGTTTTACAGGAAGTCAGCACAAAATACAGCTGATGCAGCACAAAAGCCAAACAGCACAAGAACACCGTCACTGACATTTATTAAACCATGAAGTTCTCCGGTGGTGGAATATATTGTGTTCCTGACCTCTCCCTTCTTGTCTTGCCAGGGATTCGGGCTGACTCGTTCTTCAGCTTCTGGTGGGACAGGAGGACCTTCTTCGTCGCTCACGCTGGATGAGGATGAAGAGTCTAATGGGGGAACGGGTGAAGTGGAAGGACACTCTGCTGGCAGGATCATACTGGCTGGCATGAGCGCACCAACCACTGCATCCCTGAGGGAACACACAACACAGCCTGTCAACGGTAACACCGACTAATGACAACTCCCCCTGTCAGCCAGCAATTTAATTTATTCTGGACAGATATACCATCATCTCCTCCTGTTTAGAAATGACTCACCCAGTTTGGTCATGCAACAATTAAACAAGACAGAAGTCGAAGCAGTCAAGCCATGAATAGATGCAAAATCTAATCATGTATCTTTTACTGTTCCACATGTAAAAATGAAAGAAAATGAATTTTTTTATGTGCATCTTCCAGCACAGAGCCTACCTTGCATACATGATTTGGAGGGCTGACAGTACATGAGACAGAGCCTGCTGTTTGGCCAGATTTCCATCCAGACTGAGGAGAATTTTTGCCAGCGAGGGTCGATTCGGCTTCACGCTGCTCTGCCCACTCAGCTTGTTGCTCACTGATGATGAGTCACTGTCTGACTGGACACCTACAGAGTACAACACCAAAACAATGAGACACGCTGTCATTGATGGGACGCAGTGTAAAACGGGCCTGTTTTCTACCACCTGCAGCTAAGAAAAGTAACTGCTGCAGCAGCCTAACGCAGATGTTGATTTGGCTGCGTCTGGGACCTACACGCAGTGAGACAAATATCGACCATATAAACGCTGGCCACAGAGCGGCTTCCAGGTCTGAAAAGTAAAGCCAGCACAGAAGTAACTTTAACCATGTACTGCTGTGATGACCCCTATTGCCTGGACGTCCTGGAGGTCCCATTGTTCTTTCTGTTGCGCTGTTCTTTGTCATGCACCCTTCTGAGGGTAATTAGCTGAATGAGCCACCCCTGGGCCCACTGACAGACTGCAGCGAGGAATGAGTTAGCTGAGCACAGACTCTCAGATACACTGCTGCCCTGCTGATTAGTGCACGGTCATTTAAGTTCATCATGTTTTTGTAAACACATTTCTGCTGAGTTACCATCTTGTGTTGTCTAACACTTCCCGTAACAGCCTTTGAGGTCCGTGTTAGGGCTGCAACGGTTCGTCGACATAATCGATGATGTCGACGTGGAATTTACTCGCCAACATCCAAATAAAGTCAGAATTTCACTCACCAAAACTGGAGTTCAGAGTTCTTTGTTTAACATGTTAAATGTTCACTAACGTCTACTTAAGGCTCACTTTGGTAGTGCTGTTACCACACTCGGCATTATGGGATGTGCAGCGCTCAGCCCATATTAACAAAACTTAGAAGTGCTCACATCTCAGTAGTGAGTTATATTAATATTTATCTTACATGCTGATAAAAGTCTAAAATTAACCCCATGCTATTCATCAGAAGATTTTTATTTTCTTTTTTTAATAAATGTAATTTTTCTTTTACTCAAGTCAAAAACATCACTTTGCAGCAAACACAGCAACTGCTCTGAATGACCGCACAGCTCCACCTCGTGGACAACCTGCACGCAAACAGGGAAGCTTACCCAGGTATGACGCTCCGAGGGAGTCCCTGGCTGTCTGGAAAAGAACTGGCTCGTGAACAGAGGGGGTGGTCACATCCACCGTGGTCCAAGCCACGCTGTGGGAGGAGCCACATGCCACTCGAGTGATTTTCTGTCCATCCAGACCCTGAACCAAGGTGGGCTTCCTGTTAACTGTGGTAGTGCCGTTTCCCTGCTGCCCATGGTCATTGTCACCCCACGCAAACACCTGACAGAAGACAAAACAATTAATGGATTCCATTTAATGAGGTGGGGTTTTTAAATTATACACCTGTTATCATGCATCTCAAACAAAAGGTTATGAGATACCATTAAAAATTCCTCACCATCTTAGTTTTCTGAGCATTTATGAGAAGTGAAGACTCTGCACCGAGTTTTCAATCTCAATAACCTCTTTAAAAAATGAGTAGCTGCCTCTTATCATAGGAAATGTGCTAACACGATTAAATCTGCTCTAAGGAAAAGTATTAAACAAGGTGGGGAAAAAAGCTGTGTAACAGCAAAAGGTCAGAGGTAGCTGGTCGATAAATCAAGTCTCACTGCAGGATGACAAACACATCTGGAGCAGGGCCACAGCAGTAAACGATCAGCCACTCTGGTTTCTGACGCTGTGTGTGGAGGTCAGTACAAACCTGCCCTGTGTCTGTCACAGCCAGACAGTGCAGCGCTCCGACAGCGACGTGGACGATCTTTTTGCCTCTCAGTCCCTCCACCATCTGGGGCTTCCGCACATGCACATCAGTGCCGTGACCCAACCGGAAATAGTCGCCTTTGCCCCTGTTTGGAAGCAGTTAATGGTTAAAAGAAAGCCTGCAGACCGATAAAGAATGATAACCTGACTGTGCAACTCATCCATCTCACCAGGTCCACACCACTCCAGATTTAGTGAGAGCCAAGGAGAACTGTGCTCCACACTCAATCTGGCAGACGCCCTGCCCATTGAGCCTTTCGATGTTCTGCGGTATGTTGCAGCCTTCACTGCCTCCACGACCCAGCTTCCCAAAGTCCCCATCGCCCCAGGAGAACACCGACCCTGACAAAAATAAAAACTCATTACAGACTAGAAATTGTAACTCAATCATGTCAAAACAAAGCATCTTTCCTGGAAGTCATTTAAAAAGGTTAAAACTTCTAAACTTCACTTTTTTTATATCCAAGGCTCCTCTCTAAAGTTACATGTACACATGAAGTAATGCTCCTCGCTGTGCTGTGCAGACAGACAGTGATGTCTGGTACTGCCGATGGACAGAGTGATTACCAAAGGTTTGCCAGGTGAGGCACATTTATCTTCTTTTATAAAACAAAATGAAAACAATGAAAAAAAACAACACAGTGGTTAAAAAAAACAACCCACACAGCAAATATTTTTTGACAGCCTTTCAATGAAACAATGATTTAAGATGATATTTAAAAGGGCAATAAAGATACAGCCAGGCAGTTTGGGTGCTGTGATTGCAAAGGCTCAGTGACCTTTGCTACCTGAGAGGTCACAGAAACCAGAGAGAACTGTGGGGGTAAATCTGCCTGTCAGACAGTTTTTAAATGAGAGCTTTATGTAATTCCATATTTGAAGAGGTGCCACTAACATCAAACCAGAGAAGAGAGAAGACCTGAGTGTTGTTAGTTTCTAGGGGCACCTTTAAGTGCAACAACAGAAATACCTTCATCAGTGAGGGCTAGAGTCTGTGCGTCTCTGCTCCCACAAGCGACTTGGATAACACGGTGTCCCAGAAGCACTTTCACCTGGACGACAAACAGATGAGTAAGACAATCAAATCACGTCATGCGGTTAGTTAATCTGTACGTAGAAGCTGATTTGTCTGCCATTTCACCACCATGAATCCTACGGCTTTAAGCCTGTAAAATCACCATAAACTGAGTTTATCAGCTTTCTTTGGATCAGCTGACGACACAACGGGCAGCCATTTGTGGGACGTAAACAAAAGCTGACGCTTACCAGTTTGGGTCTCAGCTGCGTGGTGTTGTCCCCGTGTCCAAGTCGACCGTATTCACCCAAACCCCAGCTGTACAGCTCCCCACTGGATGTGATGGCAGCACTGTGAGAGCTGCCACAGGCAATGTCACGGATACGCCTGGTCTTCAGCGCCTCAATCAGCCGCGGCTTGTCACAGTTCCTGAAGGAGAATAAATAATAGAATCGGCCTCTTCTTAAGCATCCTTAAGTTCATTAGAAGCAGCTGTCCATAACACATTCTGTGAAGATGTAAGGCTGCTTTATTACGGCAAAAACAATCACCGCTATTTAGGTCAATATTATAATCTTGAACACTCAGCAATTAATTTTTAACTGAACACCACTTATTTAACTTCAAGATGTGTCTTTTCACAAGAGATTTTCTTTCATTTTAAATAAATTTCAAATGAAAGACAAACAGAAAGGAGGCAGAGGGCACGGGTTCATTCAACAGGGCAATGATTCCCAAAGTGTGGGTCACAGTAATGACAGAAATTCAGTTTGAAATTACTCACAAGTGCAAATAGTTACATATTTATATAAATTATTAATTTATATCCTCATGCAAAGGTGACCGTTTGTTTTACCAGGTAAAATGTTTGAGAACCAGCTCTCATGTACCAACATGCCCTGGCAAGAGGCTAATTAATAACAACCAAAAAAAGAGGGCTTTGTATTTTGCTGACTGTCTTGTTTTCATAATCAGTGGAGTTCAAATTGTAATCTAAATCAAATTTAGGATGAAGTTTAAGGATAAATCCCAATTACAGCTAATGATGAGCAAAGCCACAAACTGATATCCAAATATAAAGAGTAAAATGTCAAGTCATACTCCACATTTGGAAGACAGCTTGTGAAATCATTGGCTTCATTGACCCTTCAACCTTTGGGACTGAAGAAAATTCTGTGGATCAAAAAAACCTCCTGAAGAAAGTTTTATTAAACTGGAGGCAAACCATGTTCAGACTTTTTACCTTTGTGACATACAGTGAATTTCTTTGCTTCGGCATTTTGCCTGTAAAACTGAAGACTGCCTTTATTTACTCACCACTGTATGTGGATATTGTACACTTCATAGTTCCCTGAAAAATACAGTGAGATGATACGGGCAGTGTGCCTGAGTTGTGCCCAGAATCCGAGTTCAATGACATACATTCTGCTAAAGTGTCCGAGTTTGCCGTCGTCTCCTTCGCCCCAGGAAAACACCTTTCCGTCCACAGTCAGGGCCATAGCGTGGCGTCCTCCTGAATGCACAGCGACCTTCTTCACAACGTAGTTACTGAGCGCAGTGATCTGACGGGGCACTGAGATGGTCCCACTGGAAAGGCCCAGACCCAGCCTACCATTAGTGGCTTCTCCACACGCGTAAATCTTCCCCTCGACGGTCACTGCAACAACATATCGGTTACATGTTGTACACGGCACAGGTGAGTGAACAGAACCTCAAAAGCATTTCTATTCATTTCTCACCTGCAAAGAGGCTTTTGGAACCACCAGCCACTTGCACCACATTGAGAGCAGACAGGGTGTCGGAGAAGGTCGGCTGCTTGATCTGTGAAGAACACAAACCAAAAGAGATTAGAGAGCGCAGCTCGTTCACCCTCACCCAAAGGATGTTTCCTGTCCCTGCTGCTGCACACTTTACACTGAAGGTCGTCAGCGTCTGAGACACGTGCATATTTGAATATTTAAAACATTATGAGATTATTCAACATAGAAAATACAAAAAATATAATGACTAAAATCTGGAAAAAAAAAAAACTTCAGATGTCAAGGTGGGGGGGGGGGGGCAAAAAAAACCAAAACAAAACGAAGCCCCAACCTGCCAGAAGTCTGGGACAAATACAAACAAGCCCTAAACTTTAATTAACTGATTCATTAGGAAACAAACGGCACCTTGGAGCCTTTGAGTCCTCCCAGCTGGTCCTTGTCATTCAGTCCCCAAACAAACACTTTGGTCCTGATGGTCGCTGCTGACTCCAGTCCTGACGGCTTCTTTCGAGCAAGACTGAAAGGTAAAGAGAGAGACCGTATATATTTATAAAACTATAATAGCATTAAAAAAAACAACTGAATACTTGAATAACAGTGCTGTACAGCTGATTTACACCGATCAGCCACTACATTAAAACCACTATCAGTGGGATTTGAACCCTCAGAACCAAAACAGCAGGCTGAAACAGCTGCCAAATACACCTTGATGGTGAAGAAGACCTTACCCTTCTGAATCAGGGCCTAAAGAAAAGATAGAATCACTGTCACCGAGCACTGAAATGGTATGGCCTGTGATTCTAAGCAGCAGTTTTCAAACACATGCCATTTAGGCTCATACACCATCCTGGTAGATGGCATTCTGGCACACTCGGCTGTGCTCAGGTTGATCCACTCAGGCCATAGAGCTAGCCTCTCTGTGTGCACCTGAAACAGCAGGTCTCTGAGCAGTGGCAAAGGTCATGGTGGGCTGCACAGCAGCTAAAAAAATCTCTGCTAGCCCTTCCCTGGCCAGCGTGAGACTAGGATCATAGAGTGGCCTCTTTCACTCATTCTAGTCAAAACTGAAGGAATGAGGGTCTCTGGGAGGCACCTGTGGAGGCCAACTTCCACATTGATCTGGAAGCCTAAATTCTGCAGATGTTGTACGTGAGCATCTGTGTGACGAGCTACATCCCAATAGGTGGGGGCTGCCACCAGCCAGTCATCAATGCATGTGGCTACTCGAATGCCCATAGGCTCAGTGAGAGACAGAACCACTTAATCGTAGGCTTCCCCAGGAAAGTAAATCTTGGACACCTCTGGTGTCAGGAATATGTGGGGAAGTGTCCCTCAGGCAACTGATGTGAAACAAGCATGCTGACCTCCAGCAGCAGAAAGCCTCCTGCCAGATTTTTTTTAAATGCTAAATTTAAGAGAGAAAAAAAACTGCAACTACAGCACATCAGATATGGAGAAAACTGGACATTCCAGGATTTATTCTTTGCTCCATCTCACCTCCCAGCTGCTGTTTTTTCATCATCCTCTTCTTCATTGTCAGAGGCCAGGAAAGGGACTGTAGCCAGGTCTTCATCCTCAGCTCTGATGCGCCCCATGATGCTGAGTCCATGAATCTTACAATCGATACCAGAGCTGCGACACTGCTTGATTGCGATCTCAATGTACCTGTGATACTGGGGGGAGGATATTATGTGCAATTATTACAACATTTAAGAAAAAGATTAGAAGCCGTCAGTTACTGAAGCAGACAAACCTCAGTGCAGTCGCTGAGGAGGAGGACAGTGGTGTCAGTAGGATTGATGTTAATTGTCTTGAGTTCAATTAAGTTGTTCAAAGAGCTTCCACCTGTATATGAAGAAAACGTCAGAATGATAAAAAAGCCGGAAAACAACAAAAGCAAACACACTGTTGTGCACCAGAAAGTGGTCTCAAAGTGTAAAATTAAACCTCAACACAATACCAATGTTAGTATAATTTTACAAAAGAAATTAGAAAGTCTGCACTCACCTGACACCACCACTAAGGAGGGCATGTAGCTGCTGTCCGCTGGGTCTACAATCATCTTTAGCCTGTGAACAAGAACGTCTGGGAAAAGCTCGAGACGAATCCAGTGCTGCAAAGAAAACAAAGCACAGCCTGTCAGGTGATGCTTTACCTTTTAATAAAGCAAACTAATCAGGCTGTCATCCGGCCTATTAAACTATGCAATTCACTCTACCTTCCCCTGTGAGCCAGAGGACTGCCAACACTGATCACTGCAGTCAATGAGGCGCGAGGCCTGGTTAACCGACGACGACACGTTGAGGCTCTTGACGGCTCGAGACCAATCATCAATCAGCATCCCACGCTGGCTGCTGTGGTGCTTCTTAAGTTGTTTTCCCGAACGTCCACAGAAAGCTGGAGACTGGCCTGTTTGTGGAAAAGGTGGAAGACGGGTTCACAAACACGCACGCCAGGAAGGGAAGCAGCACAGGTGCTATTTTGGTGAGCGTATGACTAACCGGGCTCGTTGATCCTGCCAAAGGAATGTCTGGTGTTGTGTTTGCGTGTCTTGAAGCAGTTTTCACAGAAGTCAAAGTCATCGCAGTTTCTACATTTGAATCTGGGGCCGTTAATAGGAAACATCTGGCAGCCATCACACCTGGAGAAAGCACAGGGGTTGCGTGTAAAGATACTGTGGTGCTCCTGGTCCCTCTATTTGGCTGTGAGCTTCTCAGCTTTGGAGACATCAACTAAACAAATGCTTTCTCTTGAAATATAGTGGTACTAGATGGCACTCACCTTGTGGTGCTCAAAGCATAAAAGAAGTAGGTTCGAAAAACTCAGCAACAATGTATCTTTCCAGAAATCATAAGCCAGTTACTCAAATAAAAGTCTACAAACATCATCTGCCAGCAGCATCACTGCAGAAGAAAGGATTCATTTACCCCTTACAGGAGTGAGTGACATCATGGCAGCTGTTTTAAAAGAGCTGTCAAACTGCAGTCTGCCCCATGCCTCAATCATCTTTGCGGCTAGAAACTAGTTTACTTGTTGTCCAGCAACCAATTTTCCCACATACCAAACTGTTAAGGAGTTTTCCTTTATTGGAAACACTGCTGTCAGAGGTTGCTAATCCCAGAACAGTCAAGTTTAGCATTTATATTTGTCAGAAGTTTCCTTTGGGTACCACAAGGTGAGTTTCATTAAGTTATTCCAGAGAAGGAAGGACAGGAAATCTGTTTTTCACATGAACTGTCATAAGTGGGGATGTTCTAGTTAAAACTTAAAACAGACAGCTAGTCTAAAAAGAACTGGGGAGGAGTGGGGATGTCAAAGTGCCATTATAGTAAAGTCAGTGAGTTAATCAAAAAAAAAAACATTCAGAGGTTAAACAGTGGCAATATAAATACTATGTATGTAGTTAAGAACCTTTTAACTGTTAATCTTTGGTGATCGCTTCTATACACGACGCGGTGTTCTTTCCCTGCAGGTCAACACGACCACGCCCATGCAGGACACATTTTTTTTATTTTTTAAACCTTTATGTTACCAGGTAAAAATGTTTGAGAACTAGTTCTCATTTACAAACACGACCTGGCCAAGAGGCCCCAATCGAATCAGGTCCACTACACATAAATATATAAACATACCAAAAGCAACGCAATCATTTATGAGTCGCTCCAGTCGAGCGGTGGTCAGTTTACACTGACCTACAGCTGTTCATTTTCAACATCAAAGCACTCCAGCGCCACGCTGGTTTATGCAGTCAAGACTGACTTTTCACTTTGTTTACAGTTTCTTATCACAGTGAGACCCCCAGCTAGTGCTGGGTGGCGTAATAATGAATCCTGTCAGCCTATAAGTTCTATAACACATAATTACAGGTCTCCGTAGATCTTAATGGTGCATATGAACCTCAGTGGCTTCATAATAAATATAATCCACTGAGTTACGGTCTGTGATTGGCATTATTATGGTATGAACTAAATCGTCCAAGTAAAGCAGCATCAATTTGAAAATCCTAGGTGACATCATTATCGAGTTATTGCATTCACAAAGCTGAAAGCTGGTCGGCCACCCGGCAGGGTAACAATAATACCCCATCTGCCTTTTAGGCTGTAGGGGCAAAAAAATGTGAACAATTTGTTTAATCAACTATTATTCTGCTACCGACTACTGAGGACAGCAATATTTAAACATCTGGCCAAATAAATCACATCCCTACTCACAACATACTAAAATACAACTTTTTACCTCACTCCAGGATGAACACTGGGCACCAGTTCCATCTCCGACAACAAACCAGTCCAATGGGACTGCTGTGGGAAGTCTACAATCACATCTTTTCCGTTGGCACTAAAAGCTGAACACAAACCATGTGGCCTCATCAGTACGATAAACAGAAGATTCAGGTTACAGCAATGGAAGAAGAACAGAAGATGGTCAGTTCAAAGGTTCGAGTGACTCAGCTTACCTTTCACCACCCCCACACTCCTGTGCGTGACAGAGCCCCACTTATACTTTGGTGTGGTGACTGTGGGCTTCACCCTCACTTTGTCACCAATCTTTATGTGGGAAGGAGAACTTTGTGGCGGGAATCCTGAAAACGGCAACATCAGAGATGCTGTTTTCTTAGATCTATTCGCATCCTGTCATCATTGCCATACCTGGATAGTGTCACGTTAACAATCGGCTTACCAAGCAGCTCGATGTGGATGTAGCGAACCCAGTATGTCCCACCTTTGTGTTGCCAGTCACACTGAACATTTAAGTCATGAAGCCCATCTCTGTCCAGCTTAATCACTTTCCCAACATCTCCATCATACACTTCCTCGTATGTTCTGCAGCACTTGACCATCATCCCCACCTGCAGGGAAGCCAGTGAGTCATCACACTAATTCTACACGTCTTTAATGCAGATTCAGAAAACCTTCAAAAGCCAACGCTCTCACCTGAATGTTCTCCCTCACATAAACAGCGTAATCATCGTTGCTTTGGAAATCAGATCTCTTCTTAAATGTCTGGCTTTCAGTCACCACTGCACCTGCAGGCTAATGTGACAGACATCTATTTTTGTCACATTTCAAGGTATTAATAAATCATGAATCTGACAGGCTGAGGGACAGGTGATTGTGTGGGTCACACCAGAAATAAAAGAGAAAGGAACACACCACAGAAAACGCCGGCTCTGCCTCCTCCAGCTCCTCCAGCACCTCCTCATCAGAGTATTCATCAGACACAGTGTCGGCATCTGACAGCTCGGTGACGTGCATGTCTGGATGGTCAATCAGCCAGCTCACCAGAGCCTCAACACCTGACAGATATGCTCAGTTACTCTCCTGATGTACAGCTCAAAGCATCATGAAGCAAACAGGGGTCATTTCCATGAAAAACCAATCAGTGCCTCCTTTCAGAATCAGCTGATTTTTTTTTATGTACAATAACTTTAGTAAATTTAATGAGCCCATTTTTTGACTTTATACTATGAATATTTCCTGACCTAAAAGACCTCTGAAGTAGCTGAGAAAATTTCCAGACATGCTTGCATGTAGCCAGCATTCCATTGTACCAACTCAGGTTTCTGTAATGTGTTAAAGATACCTGGGACACCAGAGGCACTGCCTGTAGTTCCAGACAGAGACTTCAAGGCAAGCTCAATGTTTTTCCGTGGGAAGCCCATCTCCATGATCTGAGCGACTATGGGTAAGGGGGGGACAGGAGAGGTCTTCTGTTTCTTCTGTTTGGGTGGTCTGATATGCTGTGTTGTGATGGGTGTGGTGGCCTCGCTGGAGCTGCTCTCCTCAAACAGCGGTGAAGATGGGTGGGCAGATTCCACAGCCAGGTACTGACACACTGCCAGAGCTGCCGCCTACAGATATAGATAACGCTGAGGTCACACCTAATACATCAGCAACATTACTGCCAACATCAGCTATCTGTAGTCAGCTCTACTGACGTACCTCCATCTCTTGCCTGTCAAAAATAGCTTTGATGGGGGAGGGCTGCGTGGCAGCCGAAAGCAGCTGCTGCAGGAGGATCAGTGGAGGCAGAGGTCCCTCAGGAGACAAGTCACCAACATCAGGAGATGATGCCACTGGATCCTCTGCACACAGAGAGACCAACAAGTTTACCTAGATTAAAAACTAGATCAAAATTCTACCATTTTCACTTAAAAGGTAAATGAAGAATGATCTAAACACTGACCAGCAACTTGCTAAACATCCACCCAGAAGTAATTTTAAAAAAACACAGCCACAATGTGCAAGGTATTCAGACTGATAAATAAGAGTCACCACTAATAAAAGTGGTGTTGTGTAAAAAGAGCTAGCCCAAAGTGTGGAAACACCTCATATTCTCAGTAATGCCATGGGAACTTTACTGAAAATGAATCCAAAACCTAAAGAATACTGAACTAAACTATGAAGCCATTTAACTGGACTAAACAGCAGTAATATTCCCTGAAGACCACACTTCTATGGTCCATTTTTAAGCGTAACCTTTCACTGGCGAGGTCTTACCACTGGGGTTGGGTCCTATGTCTGCCACTGCTGGCTGGGAGAGGATCTGCCTGAGTTTGTCCTGATGAGACAGCAGGGCCCGAGCCGCCTTCAGAATATACAGCCTCAGTTGCTGGCACCGCAGCAACTGGATGTCCACCTGGTCAGCTGGAAACAACAGCTTAGATTACACCCACTAAACCTGACTTTTAGCATTCAGTCAGAGCAAATTCTTACATGTTGTAAGGACACTTAAAAGACACTAATGCAAAAAAAAAAAAGTCAGTGAATGTTTTTAAAGGCTGGTTCATCAGTCACATGCAAGACCATCAAGTCTCTGCACCTGTTAGCCCTCGACTAAGTGACTTCTTCATGCGTTGTTTTTCCAGTTTGCTTCCAGCCAGGCTGACCAGCTGGGCCCAAACTTCCAGCATGGGCTCAGTGAACGGCAGGTTCTGCACACTGAAGGATATGGCAGGAAGCTAAAAAAAAAAAGAAAGAAAAAAAAGAAAGAAATGAGACAATAAATAGAGCCAGACTGTTGAGTGAAGCCAGCTTTGACGCAGCCGTGAACATCTTAACATTCCCGTACCGTTTTCAGATGACTGAGCAAGCAAACCCTGCAGGTCCTCATCTCGTGAAACTGGACAGTGATGCGCCCTTTCGGGGTGATACGTGTGACTGTTCCCTCGCCATACTCCTCATGAACGACCTGGCCGCCAAGTCTGAGGCGCCCATCGATTCCACCAATCACTGCCAGAACTGCCATCAGACTGCCCACTCTGGGACCCTCCAAATCAGGAAAATACTCCTCCAGGAAGAACTGACAGTTATGGACATTTACAATAACCACTTTGTTAGAGCAGACTGGCAGAATGAAAGCACTGTGAGTTAACATTTATCAACACGGTAATTGGACCCATAATGCTGCAATAAATCTTACCGCTTCAGACTGGCAGCCTGCCATAACATCTGCGATGGAACTCAGCTGGCTGTTGATGTAATCGTTTATCAGGCTGTTCCACTGGCTGAGGGAGTGCAGAGTACGCAGAACAGCCACGATCTCCTCTGCTAGTGTGCTGCTGTGAGTGGCTGTTAGAGATGCCTGTGGGCGGGACTTCCTCCTTCTCAGGGAACCTTCTGCCGGGGGGGCGGGGGAGACAACCAATTAAAATTACATACAACAATGAACGCATCAGATTCATTACTTTAAGCCTGAGCCATGCCAGCACCTCGGAGAAGCGGCAGATCTGACGAGCAGGTGCTCAGCAGGCTTCCCAAAAAACTGAACAACTTCTCCACCAGGAACTTCATGTCCTGAGAGCGCTCAGTTTTGTCCCAAGAAGGCAGGACCGCCTGCAGAAGACGTAGTGCCAAGATCTGGAAACACATGACGGACAAGAGAAGGGATGAAATCTCCACAGAGATTCTGTGACTAATTCATTGATCGATTAAATGTCTAAATTTAACTGCTAATCAAAACAGGATTAACAAACATCTGGTTAGTTCATGTTTAACTGACTAGTTTCTCTGTATTTTAGGGAATGATAGGCTTCTCCTTTCACTATCCTGTTTAGAACTGCCAATAATTTATTAATATTCTTCTTATAGCTATATTTAACACATTCCTCTACATAACAAGATTTTTCTAGTTTTCTGGAACTACAGTGTGGCATCATTAATAGTAGAGGAAGCAAATCAATCATGATGCCCCACCTGTCTCTGCAGGGTTATAGCATTGAAGGACTGGTGTCCCTCAACAATTCGGATGAGCAGTCCAATCCATGCAGAGGTGCTGAGGGTGCTGCACATCTGTGGCATGAGAGCGATGCTGCGTATGAAGCCGAGGGTACACCAGCTCCTGTGCTGTTCCTGAGACACCAATCGATGCGAGTGACAACCTGACAGCACAGAGGGGGTCAGGTTAGAATAAGATGCTACTCAATATAAAGCCTTACAAAAAAGAGACAGAGAAAAAAGAAAAAAGAAAATGGCAATTCAATTACCAGACTTGTCATTAGCTCCACTTTCCACCAGCATCCTGAGCAACCCACACAGAGTCCGTGTAGCATCTGGCTGAAGCACTTCTGCATGGATCCCAGCTGAGAGTGACAGCGTCTTCAGCAGGTTCACTGTGCTGGTGAGCATCATTGCTGTAGGGTGGCTGCTCTTCTCAATCAGCTCACCCTCTGTATAAAGAAGAGGACATTATATCAGGTCATAGCTGGAGCATCAGCCTGAAGCTGTGGGGATCTCCCCAGGGCTACACTTTCAACTTACCTGTATCATCCTCTGTGTCTGAGTCCTCAGCAGGGGGCTGGGCTGCTGGTGGTGGCTCCGCAAGTTTAAGGTCATACTTTCCCTCTTTGCCCATCCTGTAGGAGTTTGTGCTGCCTGTATCCCACTGAACCCGGATCCAACCATCCTCACCCAGCTCCCCGATGACCCTACCAAGGCCTGGTGCTGGACCGTCCTGAACAGAGCAAGCACAGGGTTAAATACTCAATAGTCCATAAAATAATCAGTTTGAGTAAAATGGATTCAGGTACCTGATCGCCCCATTTCCAATCAACTCCCCTCATGACTCTGGTGCCTATCTTCATCATGGCAGCCAGCTCTGGTCCTGAGGCAGGTAGCGGGGTGGGAGCAGCCTCCTTTCTGGACTCCTCCAGGACTGTAGCTGAGCCTCCATGTGCACATAAACTCAGGTCCTCCTCGCTGCTGTCTGTGCTGGGACCTGGAACAGCACCATCAGAAAAGAGACACTGCTTCAACCCTGTGTAAACAATATGAACACACTCCCCTCTGATTCCATTCTGGGTGGTCTGTGTGTCTTTGAGTGGACACTACTCACCTATCAGTCTGAGAATACTCTGTGTTAGGGCCAATATGCCTGAATTGAGCAAAAGACTGAGGCTGTTCGACCCGTGTTTCAGGGACAGCATGTGTATCATGGCCAGAAGGAAGCGGGCCTGCGGAATGGTTCCAAGGCTTGGTCCTGCCGGGTTCTCATTTGTGATGGTCTGCAAGGGAACAGGCTGCACACCTGGTCACAAGAACAGGTGGTCATTCAGTTAGATTGTCTACAACAGGTCTAAGATTATACAATAGTGTATTAATTAACCACTATTTTCAGTGCTCACCTAGCTCTTTGAAGCGAGCGCTTGCTTCAAGCAGGATGTGGCGAATGTTCTGGATGGCCCAGGAATACAACTTTCCAAACGTCACCTCCAAAAGCATGCGGTTGAAGGGAGGAATCAGATCTACATCCTTCAGGCAGTCAGACAGGGGCTCTCTGAGAACAAAACACAAACGCCACATGTGGCCTGATTATTATTATTATTATTACTCTGATTATACAAACATTATGTAGGAGCAGGTCATGGATAATGTAATCAGTGGACATGAATAGTTTTAGCTTTTTATACTATTATACTACGTATATTTCTATCTAACCAGGGCAGATCATTAAAACACATTTTGGGGTCAATTTGAAATAAAGGCCAATGTGAAATATAAAAGTGAGATAAGAGGTCAAAAGTGACATTTTAAGACTTTACAAGGAACTTTCTATTTGTTTATGTAACTTGTAAGAATCAGTTTCTAATTTATGAGTTTTCTGTCCATGTTTAACCAACAAATCATAAAAGCTCGACCTTGTAGAAGTGGATGTAAGCCTAATTTTAATGAATTAACATGACCTCTGACCTCTACAAAGCTTTATCAGATTTCATCCGAAACTTTTTTATCGTGATCACAGACAGAATGGCACGTGCACTCACGGATGCACTACCAAAAACATAACCTCCTTGCCAGAGGTAATAAGTGTAATATGATAGTCTATAATTTAAGTCATTTGAACATAGACTTAAACCTGGTGACCTACCCAATGTTGGTCCCTTCCGGTATGACCCTCTGCCAGCCGCAGAGCATTGCATACTGCACAGACGGCAGCAGGAAGCTTTTAGAGGCCAGCTTCAGCATGGTGTCGATGCCGTCCAGCCTGACTTCAGCCCTCTCCAGCTTATGAAGAAACAGAGTTAATCCTTTTCCATCTGTATCACATACTATGCTTTAAAACATTACCACACACCGACTCCCACCTGCTTAAGGAGACACTTCCGCATTTTCTCCACATCCAGTGGCTCCTCTTTCAGTGCAAACTCCACAATGGTGGCCATGAGGCTGGACTGAAGAGAAGGCACCTTGAACACTGTGTTTCAGCCAGCGGTACTTCTGGACACCGGCTACAGTGTTGAGAAGCGGCTGCCACTTGTCTTGCTGCGATGACATTAAATAACACATGGACATCAAACTTTGCAGACACATACTCTCTCTGCCATCTTTGCTGTGACATTTTCACTGTGATATGGAGGGATGCAAAGCGCAACATAAATAAAGTAATCTACAAATTCTGTCTGAGCCAAACTATCTTTACTCGGGTGTCTCAAGGTGAATTGCTGCCAATTCTCCAAATTTTTTATGAATGGATTTTAAAAGCCACCTTCTTTATGTTTTGGTCCATTTTTTAATCTTATGAACTCATCCTGTTACACTACCTTGGGTGTTTTGTCAGTGGGGGATTTCCTGTCAGCAGGAGTTGGGCTGATGTGAACATTAAGTTCTTCTTCATTGGTCCCTTCACTCTCCAGCTTTGGTTCTTCTATATCAGCAGACTCTGACTTCTTAGGCACTAATGAAAAGAAAACATTTACATTTAAAAACAGCAGATGCACAGGACAATAAAAAAAACTTACCTGGCAGTAGGTTTCAAATGTCCCACCTCTTTTTTTCCTACGGTCCCTGATGAGCTTCTGGGTAATGCTCCTCCAACGCGGCTGAGAGCTCAGCAGCTTCAGTTTGGACACTATAGACAGGTCGTTGCTTACAGCTGGACGCAGCTCATTAAATAAAAAGCGCAGACGTTCGATAACAGGGGCACATACCTCCTTATAAGACCGGCCTTGTTCCTGATGGGTCTATAATAAGCCAGACAAAGCAAACGTTGCATCAACATCTCCATTCATTCCGCTGCTTTCTTTTGTATCACAGGTTAACTGCACATGACGCCCAAATATTTTACACGCGGAAATCATACCTTAATTAAAGAACACTTTGCCTGGTAGACCATGCGGCACACGTCAATCACAGATTCTAGGGAGGGACCTCTGCTTTCCTTGGTCCACACCCAAGGCACATTGACTGACAAGTGAGAGAGCAATGTGACCTGAGGAGGAAAAGTTTTTACTTCAAACTGCTGTTCAAACACATCTCAGCATCAGTGTGACAGTCTCTGTGTCATAATAAAAGTGTTACACAAAAGAAACATATGAATCTTAGCATAATTAAAAACAAGAAGGAAAAAAAAAGTGAGCCATAATTAGCCTCTAATTCTTCCTCAGGCAACCAGTCTGGATGCAGTTGCTAAGTTACCGAGGTCTTGATGCTTGAGGAGGCAGCAGAGCAGCAGGCGGCCAACTTCCTCCAGAGGGTGCTCCGGGGGGAAGGTGATGGGCGTAATAAGGTGGTACTGCTTACAGCAACGCTCTATTTGGCATAGGAAGTCCTAAAATATCCCAAACAAAAAGCAAAATATGAAATGATTACCCCACAGCCTCCTGCTTACCATGTACCAACCTCTTCAGTTATTTCTGCCATGTTTGTACCTTCACAGTGTGGTCCTGAGTGTTGTTGTCAGCAATGGCTTGCAGGAAAGGCTGTGCGTGGTCACTGAGGGTTAATCTGCGGGAGTAAAGTTTGGCCTTATCGGAAGTGGTTGTGCCCAGTGAGCTGCAGTGATCTTCATCCTTCTCTTCATTGTAGTTGTAGTGGATCTGACTGGTCTGCAGACCTCCTGAGAATATGGAGGACTGGAGCCATTCTGTGCACAGAGAGAAAAGATTTCTGTTTAAATTAATTTCAACTGTAAGTTTGAGTTTTTAAACTAGGTTGATTTAAAATTATTAAACCCACTGGCACATTCGATCTCCATGGGGGACAGGGGAGTGCTCTTGCCCAGGTAGGAGGCGTGCAGACCCAGCAGCAGCCCCAGGTTCCTCTCGGTGTCAATAAGTGGAGACGACAGGCTGCTGAGGTCTGGAGTGGTGACGGTCTCCTGGTTAGGCTGAAAATGATCGAATGTTCCGATATCAAAGGCTAGAACCACTATAAAAAGGAAAAAAGATGTGCCTATAACATTTATAAAAAAGACAATTGGTACCTCCATGTACTGGCCAACACAGAAGGCCTGCATGGACTCTCTGGTGTCTTCAAACTGTAGGGCAGCTTCCAAAGCAACCACAGGGTCCTCTCCTGCAAACTGGGCTGTTAGACCACAAAGAACATATGGCATGAGCTCAGCATTAGCTCTCCTGTAACTCTGAGGAAATCCACCTTCTTGAAGTGTCCAAACTGCAGGAACTACTCCAAGTCTTAGAGCTTCACTTTGGGGTTATTTTTAGCCCCCCGTCTAAAATGCACTTTTTCTGTCTTTTCTGATGCAGATCAAGAATTTAAAAAACAAAAAACAAAAAAAAAAAACACATTTAAATTATGTCATTTCATTTTAACAACTACTGTTTAGCCTTACCCAGGATACTGTTTCCTGTTAGTGACTGGGACTGAGCCTGAAAGTCTTTGATGTCATAGACTTTTCCATCTATTACGGTCCAGAAGCCGCCATCTTTGTTGTGATTCTCCAGGTCGGCCTTGCGGATAAGTGAAACATCCTCATTGTTCTTGGAGTTTTGTCCTGTAAAGAAAGACCCTGCCAATACAGCAGAAAATCTAGTTACAGTCCAAACACAAATGCACTGAGCAAATTCTGATCTTCACCCTAAAATTTAGCATCTCTGTTAAATAAGACACAGATTTTATTTTACCCATAATGCCTGGCCAGGCCAGATCCTCATTATCATCCCTCTCATGTCCTGGAGCCAGGTGGTTGAAACGGTCCAAGTGTTCCAGGAGTCCGGCAAGGAGAGGGATTGAGCCGGTCTCCTGCATCAGACCAGCATCAATAGTGAGGAGAAGGATGATGGACACCACCAGCTCAGGCAGGAGCACTCCTACCAAAGAACAAACAGACCAGCATTCAGTGCTGTCACGAGGATCTTTAAAGCATGCACGTAATTCATGCTGCCAATACACTTCTGAGGGAATTTATTTACCCGTTAGATCTCCTTCAATGACACGAGAGACCTCAGCAAAGTGGCGGCGACCAGTAGAAGCAATACTTGTTGCCACTGGAAGGATGTCTCCGATGTGAGTGCACAACAAAGCGATGTACTTTTTTAACAACGAGCCGACACCCAGGAGCTCGGGATCTACAAAAGCACCAGAGAAACCACACACACTGACTTTCTGCTGCTGTTTTAAGTAGAATGCAGTTTTCCATTTAGTGTTCCTCTGTAACACTTGAAGCTTTTGACTGGTCAGAATTTAGATTTCTGTTTATTATACATGCCTGTGTTATTTATTTAAAAACATATAATGTTATACAGCACATTTACAAGGAATCTTGAAGTGACAGTGATATAATGACTTGATGTATATCGATATCAACTGGTGTGAACTTTTTTTTTTTTTTTTTTATCATGTAGCCCAGCCCTTTTTAACCTTTAATTAATCTGAACACGTAAACTAAAGACGTGGACGAGACTTACTGTATCCATTAATGTTTTCCGTGCCATTGACTCCCAGGTACAGCTTGCTGACCAGCAGCCTCTGGAAGCGCAGCAGCAGGTCCAGAGATGCCGAGCGCTCCTTACTGACATGCTCCGCCTCCAAGTAGTTTGAGATGCGGCGAGCAACATCCTTCAGCCTCGCAATGGTTTGGGAGGCGATGTTCCTGCAGACGTCACAATCATGAATAAGCTAGCAGAGAGTGAGGTGCTATGCTGCATCAGTGGAGTAGGTGCAGCATGATTGGTTCAAAGTGCAGATACCTCAAAAGCTGCTGAACGAGCTGCACCAGGGCAGGCTTTGCTTTCCTGCCGACTCATAGATGCCTGTGTTGATAAGGTCTTTGTCAAGCATGGTGCGACACCGGTGTATGGTGGAGGCATTAGCTTCCTGTTCATCTATCTCCTTCTCTTTCTGAGCCTCCTTCTTGGCTTCAATATCCTATCAAGGAAAAAAAAAAAAGCTAAATTATTTCATGTAGAGAAAGTACTTCAAAGAATTTCATGGACTGTTTTATTAATTTATTTCTTTTTTTTTTTAACTACTGTGACTTTAAGCAATGCTAACTGAGGGCATTTTGTAGAGACGGGATCAACTGATGCACTCATCCCATTTCCAGCATTTGTGGCCCTGATGGGTGACTGGCCAGTGAGCCTCACAGACGTCCATATGTGAGCTGAAATTTTTGTTAGGCCTATTATTGTTAGTTATTTTGAAGGCGAAAGAATGAGATTGTGAATGTAACCTATCCCTTAAAGACAGGGTACCCCCGCTAGTCCTCCATACTGAAAGGAGGCAGTTGAGGCGGGCGCCTCCTGGGTGGACACATCCTACCGAGAGGAGACCCCCGGGGCAGACCCAGGACACACTGGAGAGAGTACCTTTCTCAGCTGGCCTGGGAACACCTCGCTGTTCCCCCGGTTGAGCTGGAGGACGTGGCTGGAGAGAGGGAGGTCTGGGCTTCTCTGAGTAGGCTGCTGTCCCCATTAACCAGCCCCAAAAGAGGACGGAAGGATCGATGGTTTATTATTTTAGAATTTAACTTTTACTGAGATGGGTGTAATGAATTGTGCATCGTTCGGAATGCACAGCACCTTCACTTTTCAGGTGCAATTTATTAGTCTTTGGATGCCATTTTGTCATATTTTTGAACATCTTTTGTAGTAAAGCATTTTCATATTGATATTTTTTCCTTCGTCATTGTCTGTCTTCATAACATGCAAAATGTTCATAATACACGATGCAAGGTGGTGAGGCAGCAGGAGCGCAGAACACGGTGGAGGGAGAAACCAGCATGGAAAAGGGGACTGTTAAAGCTGGGCTTGTAGCAGGGAAGCTCTGAGCAGGTTGTACACGTGTGCTGAAATAAAGTGTTTGTGAGAAACTGTACGAACATGAACCGCACTGGAATTCTGGAGTAAACCCACAAATGAGTGACACCCAGATATCAGTCCGAAGAGAAATGTATCTGCATCTCAAATACACAGACAAGTACTGACCTGTATCTCAGCAGTGATGGCTGCATTGAGTGCAGACTCCAACCCTCCATCAGCCATTAAGCTGCTGACCAACAGGTCGATCATGAAGCGCCGTCCGGGACTCACACTCATCTCATTTCCAGATGCTGGAAATAAAAATTAAAAACCTCAGCCTCTGCAGAAAGTTCCATCAAAGTGATCAGAGGTAATGGACTATCAGGTGTTCATTATGTTGAATCAGTGTTATCAGATGCTGTGAGTTGCACTCACCAGCATTAGGCAGGAGTGAGGACAGAGCTCTCGCCCTTTCCTCAGCTGTGGGCAGCAGCACGGACCAGCCGCTCTGGAGGACAGCTTGTGCAGCTGCTTGCACCGTGTTGAGCACGCCAGCATTGCTGGCTAGCACCACCACTGTTTGTTTCAGGTTGTTAAGCAGCACACTTCCAAGGCCCAGCCCCAACTCCTCTGGATCCACCTGGTTACTGATGGCTGCATGGAGCTGAGGAAAGCCAGGGAAGGTTTAGGGCTGCAAACATTTTTATTTCCTTTGTGTTCATTTCTTAGATTTTCCAGTTGATTGATATTTTAATTTCTAAAATGTCAATCAACTGAAGAACCGAAGAGATGAACACAAAATGTCAGAGAAGCCAAAGACAGAAGTGTAACAAAAAAGGAAAAAGAAAATTGGGGGGGAGTCTAAGAGCAACTTTCCAAGGCTTTGCAAAATATGAAAACTGAAAAGAAGGTGGCATAAATTTGGAGTTTTCACTGGATGATGTCCCTATGGACAGATCACATCATGTGACTCTAAAGTGCTGATGTGTGGACAGCATTACTCAGAGCCTGCCACCTTACAGCAAAGCAAGTAAACCACTGAAAACCAGAAAATTTGATTTTACTCACGAGACTGAGTCGCCTTAAAGTGAACAAAAACTAAACCAAAAAGAGATGTGGGAAACAACATTTTAGTTAATTAAAATAAAAACAAAAACTAGACTTTTGAGGAAAAAAAAAAAACTGAATCAATGTTGTGAACTTGGATAAAATAAAACATTCTGGAAATCTCAGTTGTGGTCTGTCAGTCTGATCAAATGTGTTATCAAAGCTTGCCTGATGAAGCGTTGATGGACGTGTTTACTGGGATGTCTACGTGGTGATGAGTCAACTGCCTTCACAAAGTGCTGCGTTGTTAATTGTAATACCTATGCTGATTAATTCAAAAGACAAAAACACTGAGACTAAAAAAATATATATATATTTTCAAACAATAAAAGCTAAAATGAAATGAGCAAACCCACTCTGGAAACTATAAATAAAATTAAAAAAAACAAACTATAACAACTCTCCAATCATAGTGCACAATTCAGCCGATGAAGACTTAATATATCATATCATTATTTGGCCCCATCAGATGTGGGATATGCAGAGGAAAAGTTTTCACTTCTGAGAACAATGACAGCCTGTTTCCTACCTGTAGCCTGAGCAGGTTGAGTGTGGCGACTACCATACATTCCTTCTCCTGTGGGGAGGGCCAGTCTGAGCTGCCATCCATGCCCTCGCTGACCTGCCGCAGGAGGAGGTCCAACTGCTCGAACGACATGGGGCAAACATCCACCACAAAGGGCACACGCTTCCCCACAGACCACTCAGAGCTGGAGGACCAAGCGAAGCTCTGAAAACAAGCAAATGTTAGATGAGTTGTATCTCATACTTTACTATCATAAGACTAAGAAAGCAGCAGTGCCAGTATCTTACCTGTCCGGGGCCACAGGAGATTCCCACTATGTGTTTGGAGTTTAGCCCCGGGAGAGCTTTAGGCTGCTTCTTGTTGGAAAACAGCGTATCAAAGTGCTGTAACTTGTCATTGCTACCCCAGCTGAGCACCTCTCCATCGTCAGTGAGGGCGAGGCAGTGCGTCGACCCCACGGCAACATCCACCACTTTCTTTCCTGATTGCGAACAACACGCAGAGGTAAGTCTTTTGTAAGCTTCTGAAAATCCCTGTTTAGGTCAAGTTCACTCACCCTGTAGACTGTCGAGCAGCTTTGGGTAGCGGACGTGCTCGTCGGTGCCATGACCGAGGCGCTGGTTGTCCCCCTTCCCCCAGGTGTAAACCTGTCCATCTTTGGTGAGGGCTACTGAAAACTGGCTCCCGCAGCACACCTTCACTATGTCCAGGTCCTGCAGCTTCTCCACCAGCTTGGGCGTCTTACACCCGTCACTGCCTCCTCGGCCCAGTTTCCCATAATCTCCATCTCCCCAGGACCACACCTGCCCTGTGGAAACAGATGGACAAGGTAAACACTGTAGCCTGGGTCATGTGAGTGGCTTCTAGGATCAAAATTCAAGCTTAAAAAAAAACAAACGGTATATCAGTGAGAGAGCAGTTTTTCTTCATGCTAGAACTGAGAAATAAACGCCTGACTGTCTCTCTTTGTTCCACAATTTCCAAGAGCAAGAAACACATCAGCATCTCCATCATATGTGCGACCAGATGCTACTGTGAAGTTGCTAATAGATCTGTAATAGCTGACTACAACACTGAGTAAGTCACATGAACGAGATTTTTTCTGCCTGCAAATATAAAACTTTCCACAAATTTAACTTTAAGACATTTTAATTTCAACCCTATTAAATAACCCACGGGAAACATGCTTACCATTCTCTGTCACAGCAAGCGTTTGAGCGTCACCACTTCCACATGCTACGTCCACCACCTTCAGTCCTTTCAGCGCTGTCACTAGCATGGGAGTAGTCTGGTCCTCACTGGAGCCTAGATACCCAGACAAATACAGCTGTTTTTAGTGATGACAAGAGACAAAAATATCAGGAATATCTACCAGGTGCAGTGCACGCAGAGCTCACCGTGGCCAAGCCGACCATAATTCCCTCTGCCCCATGTATAGAGCTCGCCGTCAGCTGTGATCGCAGCACTGTACGTGCTCCCACAGGCAACGTGTACCACATGCTTTCCAGTCTGTTTCCCATTGAAGGCTGCAATCATTTTAGGTTCTTCTAGGTATCTGAAATAACGCGAAAATGCAAGGCTGAAAACTCTGAGGAAAAGTTATGATTTATGTTTAAATCCTTATTAGGATTTTACTAATAAATAATAATAAATGAATTGGAAGGGTTGGGCGATTTTCATTCTGCCCTCAGAAGCCTGAGATTCTGTCTCTGCTCTACAAGCATGAAATATTAATAGTTATGTCCTAGATTTTAGGAAATAAAGTACTGTATATTTTCACCATCTGTTTCATCAATAATTCAAATTAAATAGAGCCCCAGAATCTAATTTAATGCCCCAAAAACCTGAACTCTACCACCCCACCGTCATATTTGTGATTGGTAGCCACATATTCAAAATAATGAGGTGGAAATATAAAACGTGTGTGAGGCTTTAGGTAAACAATCACTGGAAAGGATTTCTGTCCAGCTGCTTACGTAGTGTCTCCGTGTCCAAGCCGGCCACCATCACCGCACCCCCAGGCGAACACCTCTCCATTGGATGACAAGGCCAAGTAGTGCTGCCCATCAGGGTGAGCTGCAAGTTTCACAATCTTCCTGGAGCTGAGGACGTGGATGAGCATGGGAGCCTGCAACAAAACAATTCAGACTCAGTCTGCAGCAGACACGGAGATGACATGATCGGCCTCACAGGAAATCACAGAACTGACCAGGGTTGTGCTCTTGTAGTTCTGGCTGTAAACAGCACCGCTGCTGGACAGGATAAGAAATCCTTTTTCTGAACAGACTATCTGTGTGACCCCGAGGCTCGACAGGGCTTTACAGTGAATGGGTCCATTAACATTGGCGTACAGTTTCCAACCCAACAGGCCCCAGGCAATCACTTCCTGCAAGGTCCCCTGGGAAAAAAAGACAGAGTCAGTTGAAGTTTAAGAAGCAGCCACAACATAAAATACACAAACTACGTATGAAAGTTGCAGATTCAAATCTGAAGGTGGGGGTCTGAATAATGCCTGAAAAAAAAAAAAAAAGACATTCGGGCACATGTGAATTTAGATAATGTTTAAAATAAAATTAAAAAAATAACTGAACCAGCAAATAAAAAGAGTGAACACCTTGTGTGACATGGGGGAGTTGCAGTGTGGAGGGCTGCAGGGAGAAGCCAGGCGATCCAGGTGAGCCATGATTACCACAGCTGTCTGACGAAGGTCGATGGCCAGGTCATTGTCCTGAGGCAAGGTCAGGTAGCGCAGGAAACTCTCGTTTGGACTCAGAGGGGCTGTGAGGATCTGAAAACCACAGCAATGCTTCATGAAATATTAATTAGTTTCATTCTCAACCAGGAATTAGAAAACCAGGGTACTTTAAGACATGTTCCCAAGAGAGACACAAAGCAACAGATTATCACCTGATCGCACTCAGTTTGTTTATCCTGTGTATGTGTTAAACAGAGTGATGATACTACCCTCTTTAAAATATATGTAAAAGATTTGGCTCTCTAAATCAAGGAATCTAATTTAGGTATTTACTTGGATTTCAAGAAAAATGGCTGCAAGATATTTGTTTAAAGTCAAACTTAAGAACCTACATTCAAATCAAGCGAAACTACAGCTCTGAGCTCTGTTACTGCAGACGTGACCAAAGCCACAGTTTGAACAAAGACACGCTCCTTCATCCACTCAAGTGGGAAGATTTAAAAGCATCCAGGAGGATGACAGACTATGTGAATCAGGAGAAGTTGAGAATGAGTCACGTTTTCTTTTGTAATCTTCTTATTATGATGAATTTAATAAAATGTCTGAGAAAGTTTGGCAGGTGCATTGTTACCTCGGCCACGACAGGTGGAGGGAGGTTATGGTTTCACTCCTGTTTGCTTGTTTGTCTGCAATATAATTCAAAAAGCTTTCAACCAAAATGAATGAAACTAATTAAATATTCCTCAGGGGCCCGAGAACATGTGATTTCATTTTCAAGGTCAAAGGTCACCAAAAACTAGTCTTAGTGATCTAGTAATTTATGATGAAGTATGACAACATTGTGGCAACACTGAGTGGCATCTACTGCAGCGTAGTATCAGCACAGAAAATTTGGGGTGGGCGAGGTTTGCGCTCTGCTGAGTAACTTCTAGTTTAATGATTTTGGTGGTTTTATTTCCAGTGCTTGGGAAAGAGTTTTCCTGTTACTGGTGTCATCTTTTATGCATGGCAATAAAATAACCATTCCCAGTCCATTCTTATTTTCATTTAGATACCAGTTGGGAAAAGATAATTCCCACCTCAGCTTCCTCTTCAGGAACGGGCTCCTCCTTGCTGCTGTGTATGTTCTGAAAGCGCTGCAGGAGGGGCAGTAAAGGAGCGCTGGTTCCCTGCGTGGACCGCTCGTTGTCCATCTCTCTGGTGCCATTTTCCCACAGACGCAAAAGCAGCAGAACAGCAGACAGCAGCTGACTGAAGGACACAACGACAATCAGATGCGCAGCGACGTTGAACACTGGCACAAACAAAGTAACGAGTAATAAGGAGCTCTGGTTACCTGAGCGTCCCTCTCTGAACAGCCAGCTCTAGCAGGATGGCCAAGACTAGGTGCTGGTCCTGAAGAGGAATGTTACATTTGGTGCTGGCACTTCCATGCACATCACTGTTCCCAAAGGAGACAAGACACGGAGAATACCACAGCATTATTCCGTGTACAAGACTTTATTTATCCCAAAAAGGTGGGAAAATCCTACAGCCTAAACACTAAACACAGCCAATAACACTTTCAAATTTTTTAGGGCAGATTTGCAAAATATTTGGATCAAACTTCAGGCACAACTGATCAAACGACAAACCTGAGGAACTTTGTGGCCCTCTCAACGACCTCCAGCCACACCGATGACACAGTCCCCTCGTCAAACAGCGTCGCCTCAGGCAGCGCTCGCAGGGCATCCAGAGACTCCTGAAGCAGCTCACTGCAAAGATCTGCATCATCTCCTGCAAAGCAACACATCTTCACTTTTAGAACTTCGCTGCAGAGGAGGTACATTAAACTGTAAGAAAGACAGAGCATTTGTTATGTTCTTTTAACATCCACATGTTTGTCTAAGTTTGTCACAAAAGATATGCACCTCTGAAAAATTATATATGCAGTAAAAAAAACCCAAAAAAACCCCACATCAATAGTAAAGATTTTCTTCCATTGTGACATTTTTGGCAAACTGGAAAGTAATGAGCTCCAAAATGATAAGAACTGAGAAGAAAAGAGTAATTCAATATACGACTTTAAACAGTCAGCTCTGCTCTCATCCACAGCTGCTGTATTTTACACAGGCGCTCGATCAGCCCACTAAGCTGCATGTTTTGATCGGGTCTGAATGCACAGCCAGAAAGGCTCACAGTTACAGTCCAGCCTTTTCTGGTGCTTTAATATGTTTAACAATACAGAACCAGGACACCGGACTCCTAACCGGGTTTGAAAGGCTCTTGCACATTCAGTGTCAGTGTAAACACTGTGACTCCCAGCATCAGAGGAACTGAAGGCTCAACAGATTACAGGGCTTTCTAACAGCGGTGTCTCCAGATCTACAAGGAAACCAGCATGTGTGTAATCTATTGCCAACTAACGTTAACATCTGTTTGCTTCCCAGTGCTCACAGAATCATGAAATGCTGAAAAAAATGCCACCTATTAAGAATGATAAAAGTCAGATGTTTCAAACCATTTTCTATCGTGCTTCACTTTCACTGCTAAAATCCACTTTTAAAACACAAAAATCGCCGCTGACATTGAATAAGGTTTATCTGGAATTTTCTGTTATGTTGGCTTTATTCACACTTTTAAGGACCACTGAGAGAGAAAGCTGTGGTGTCACCCACCAAAGACCGGTTTCTGTACCCTTTGGTTAACCTGTAACCTATGAGCGCTAGTTTGAAGCTTGTGGCAGTTGAAGGCAGTCGCTGCCTTCAGTTCAAAACGTCACTGCTCAAATAAATTTGAAATGAGTAGTTCTGGGAGTTTTAGGCCCAGACTAGTGATGATTTGGACTATAAAGCCTGTCATTCAGGACAACCACCAGTCTCTAGCATCCGGCCTCCACCACAGGATAACGGTGATGCAATGTAGGTGGAGAGAGCCCCAAGCAGTAGACCTGTGTGCTTTGTTAGACTAAGAGCAGACCTGGCCAGAGACCGTGAGAGATCTGAGAGTAAAAGGAAGCCATTATGAATCCTTCCACAGGTTCCACTATGGAAACCTGAGACTTGTGTCCTCTAGAGCAGCCACTCCCTAACTTCAGAGTTTGAGCTTTTATGGAGGTGCAAAAGGTCACCACCAAAAAGTAAAGGGGCACGCTTGATTAATAAACCATGAAAAAAAAAATGTTTTAGTGAAAATTAATGCAAAAAAATCTGTTTAATACCAATAATATTGTTTTCATAATCTCATAAAATGAATGTAACAGATTAAAATATGATTAAAAACCAGCCCTAAAAAAAAAAACCAAAAGCTGTGTTATACTTTTGTTGTTACTAAAGAGTACTTCCAGGAATAGGGCTAAAATGGGAATAGGAAGCGCGCGCGTGTGTGTGTCTCAGTCTCATGTTACAGGAAGGTTACAGAGGAGACACAGGCGCTTCGTTCCCACCCAGTCCCTGTGGACAGGAAGCTCTAACAGCATTAACAAAAACACAGCCTCCACTAGCAAAGCTGGCAATGACGGGAGTGAATGAAGAGCGTGGCCACCATTAGATATGGATGGATGGATGGAGTAACATCAGATTTCCACTTTAATACATATAGTCAGAATCTGTGACTAATTTACATCAAGATAAAGGTTAATAACTACATATTATTTGTAAGCTTGAACTTACAGCCTGAGGGCTATATTATTATACACGACTGAGACCAAAGCAGGAATTAATCCTCAACTGATCCTGATTTATCTGCATGTAATGGAGACCACGCATGAAGACACAGCTACATTTAGTGACATCCAAAACAGCTATTTTGGATTTGTTTTTATCCCAAAGCAGCAGGATTGCCTCCTTGGCCCTATTCTGTCAGTCTGTTGTCTAGCAGCATGGTTAAAAACACAGCATTGTGAAACATGTTGTGCTGTGTACTACAGGCAGCTTCTAACATGGTGCAACACATCCTTCAGCAGCTGTTAAGCAAAGCTCCAGCACCATGACAGCAGCTATCATCTCCAGCACTCAGGGAGAAAACACCTTCACCCTCAGCACTTCCTACCTGATCTCCACGCCCTGCGAAGGAAAGCAAAGGCAAAAGAAAGAGCTGCCCTGGAGCCGACTCTGGCCAAACCTTCGACACCTTTACTGGCTGGACGAGGGCTGAAAGAACACAGAAACATGCGGATCAACAAAATATCATCAGTTTTAAAATGTCACTTTCAAACAGTGAGCTTAAGCACAGATACAGAGGATATATTCCTTCCCCTGCTGAAGAGTCCATTAAAACAAGCTAATACATGCATGGAAAAAAGTTGGAGGTGGTGGGGGACACAGGGTCATTTGATAAGGGAGTAAGCCAAGACTGGCACGTGTTTCTGACCATTGGGTCACCCGCTTGCTAATTGTGGGAACAGCGAACGGTTCTGATAGCAAACCGGTGAAATTCTTGGCCAATCATGACAGTACTTCAGCCTATTTTATCCTCACCCCACCCGACCGTCTGATCCTGAGGCTTTCAATTAGAAATAAAAGCCAAGTCTGCTCCAAATAAAGACTGCCACTTTCTGGATCTGTGGTAAATAAAAGCCCTGCTCGCTAAGTTTAGAGTTTGTCCTACTTTTACTATGCATCCAAGAGGCCTATTGGAGCGTACTTAAGAGGCTTACTCAAAGAAAACACAGTGTGCACTCACACAGTGAGCTGGAGGGTTTAACTTTCAGGTACTGGGATGTACACACCACAGTAAAGGCTGTACAGTACTACACAGTACTGAATATTCTAACTCCTCCTTATTCTATTGTTTCCGTCTTTTTAATGGCAGCGCCTCCAGAGGGGGGCAGCATGGCCACAGTTCACCTACCTCCCCATGTTTATTTGTTTGTCTTCTTGGATGGGTGTTCTGTTAACTGTAATCTCCCCATTGTGGGATCAAAGAAGTAAAGTAAGTAAGTAAGGTAGGTACCGGCTATGCAGCCTGTAGCTCCAACCAAAGGTTACGAGGCTGCTAATGCTAACAACGTACACAACCTGCGCTGAATGGCGAGAAGGTGAAAATGAGACGACTGCTGGGTGTCACCCAGGTCACACGTGTGACTTCGCTGGTATTGTGTCTCGACCTCTGCACACGCTATCCAAGTATTTCATACGGGGCAGGTAGTGAGGAAGAAACAGAACCAGCATGTTTAAATTCATTTATACATGTGTGCAGTCAGTTTGACATACTTCCTGTTAGCGCCACAATAATCCACTTTACATAAACTACTCAGTCAACTTTGGCACAGACACGTCTCCTCCAGCCTCCTCCCCACTTTACCAACCCCACAGACCCAGTGGACCATTTCACCAGTCCGGTGGGATTTCACAGCTAAAAAGATCAAATCTGAAATAAACACCCACTTTTATATCTGTATCTCTCCAGCTGTGAAAAAATTCATAGTATGAAGGTCAAATTTTGCAGGGCTTCATTAAATATACTAAAGTTATTGTACGAGACAGATCAGCTGATTCTGAGGGGGTCAGAGGAGAGGAGCTGATTGATTTTCCATGGAATGACCCAGTTTCTAAATCTGCCTCTGTTCTCCAGTGTTTTGTGCACAATACTTGAGAAAAAGAGCGAAATTAACTTAATTAATTTACCTCTTGTTGTCAGCAGCTGGCAGTGGTGGACTGGGGGGCGTCTTCCAGCGGACCTTGTACTTCTCCTCCATCATGCTGTGGCTGAGAGAAATGAGATAGCGCTCCAGGATGACGAGGCGCTGGCGCAGGCGTTGGGCAGACAGGGTGCTTTTGGCCATCTGAGCCGAGAGCTTCTGCTGGTCCTCAACCAGAACCATCAGACAGTCCTTCAGCTCGTTCTCATCTAGGCACACAGGGAAGGAGCAAAGAACAACATGCTGAAAATAACAGAGTGCAGTGGCATGCCTTTTGTTTATAACCAGAAACACTTAAATTACAAGACAGCTGCAGGAGGGAAAAACAGCTGCTTTTGAGTTTTAACATCCACATTCCAGCTGTTTAAAACATTGAGGGCATTTACAAAGTCTGTATACAACAGCACAAAGGAATTATTTTAATTTACTTTTTGACATTGTTTATTTTATTTTACAAGAAGTATTTAAAAACTTTATTAAAAATGCATGCAGAATACAGTGAATTTACCCATCCAGGCCAAGACGTTCAGCATGGGGGTAAAAAAAAGTAACTCAAACTGTCCTTTGTGACCACCTAAAAATTCCCCTAAAACTCTACGTTATATTTGTCAAGCACTTTACAATTTACAACATGAAGAAATCATCAGTAACATGAAACATCAGTTGTTGTTTTTTATTATAACAAACATTCAAATCATTCATAAAACACACTCCTGCATTTCAATAATTTAAGCTGCTGTCTGGCATTTAAAATGTTAGCAGTATTTTGGTGGGGAATGAGTTACCATTAAGTATCTTAAAGTCTTGTTCACATGGGGGGGGATCAGACAGATCAGTTCGGCCTATGCAGTGACGCAGATGCTGATCTGTTGTGATGAAGAGAAGGCTGAGTGTGAAAGTGAAGCTGTGAATTTATTCATCGAGCTACGTTCCTGCCCTCACCTATGGTCAGAAGCTGGTGCGTGACTAAACTGAGCTTCCACTGAAGGGAGTCTGAACTCAGTCTTAGAGTGAGGGCGAGAAGCTTGCTCACTGAGGAAGGACTCCTCCACACTGAAAGGAGGCAGTTGAGGTGTTTCAAGCATGTCCTACCAGGAGCAGGCCCCAGGCAGTGCCAGGACACGCTGGAGAGATTACAACTATCAGCCGCCTCCTGGGTGAGGCCTGGGAATGTGACCCTCTGGAAGAGGGAGAGAGGTCCTTGCCTAGAGTGCTGATCCCAAGACTCAGACCCAGATAAGTGGCAGAAGATGGATGGATGGATAAAAATTAAAACTCACTGTCTAATGACTTATGGTTGACCTGGATCATGATCCTTTCAGACTCTTTGAATTAACATAATTTACAAAACAAACATGACTTGAAACTAGCAACTGAGACCACAAACTCATTATGACATCACACCGCTGTGTGTGGGCTCAGCTTTAACAAACTAGAACCCTACTTCCAACCTTTGTATACAGTCTATGCCTAGGCTTTTTACTTGTATGTTTGAGTGCTACTCAATAATAAAATAAAGTCACACAATCAAAATTTTTGCCTCACTGAGTATCATCACAGCAGGTTCTTTATTCTGATCTGACTCAAAAGAAAACCTTTTCCTGTCTATACAGCAGCGCTGCAGGGAAGACAAGGTGGGCCGAACTAGCAGGTCTGAACTCCACTTAAGCTTTATATAAGCCAGACTGGCCTGAGGTTGTATGAGCCACACAGCAGTCAGCTGCGCTCAGCTGTCAGAACAGATATGGATCCCAGTCAGCCTCACTGCTCATTCTGCACTCCCCACAGTTAAAGAAATACCAGATTCACAGGAAGTTATCACATCTTTGTTAAATACCCAATAAGGCAAAGAAAGGAAAACTGCAAAGCTCGCACATGTCAACATCCTGACTTCACCACAACAGCTCAGGAAGTTACAACCACACAATGGGAAAGCAGGAAGTATGCTGTTTAAACTTTAAGCATCAGTGACAGAGCATCTGTCCATGCAGTGATCCAGTTACATTCACTGTACACACCAGTCCAACTTCCTGTCTCAGTCAATAATAATAATTAAAAAAAAAAAAAAAACACAAGAGGGAAGCAACCAAGCAGACAGTAGCAAAACCTCCATTCACTGGCCCCCCCATCCTGCTGCTTATCTCCTACAACCATGAACCGCCCCACCCAGGCCCACCACTAGTAAACACAAACTGGGTGAGAGACAGTATCCCACCCTGAACTGCGATGTAATCCCAACTAAGATTAAACTCTGCAGGGTAAAAATAACCACTCAGACCAGCAGACTTTAGGTTGTCATTTCAGTTTCCACATCTCACGTGCCAGCAAAACAAGCCCACATCAGCAGGGCCTGACAGGCCGATAAACAGTGAGGTGAAATGAGATTTATCTAGTCGACATTTAGGTGTTACGAAACCCTCTGCTGTCAGCGTGGTATTAATTACCCTACTTGGAAACAGAAAGGCGTGAAATGACAGAAGTCACAGCGGGACAACGAGGCTGCAGAACGAATTACTGCAGCTCACAAACTTTAAACTCATTCAGGCAGGTTTCTCACCTGGCTGTCGCCCCCAGTCCCACGTCTCAATGATGGAGTGATGCACAGATGTCACTGTCTCCTCCTCCTCTTTCTTCTCTTTGTCATTGGGCTCATCCTTCTTCTGAGCTCCAAAACAGTCAGTGCAGTCTTCTACAAAGAGTCAAAAGAGATTAGGACATTCACCTTCATCCTCAGCAGCAAGGTTAAACTGCCTGCTCCAGTTTCACATATCATCCTCAGACAGCGTGAAAAAGAGTGCATGTTTCACAGCCGAGTGCTTAATGTCACATAGAAATACCTGGGTGAACTGATTCTTCTCCACTGAATGATATCTCCTCATCTTTTACCATCTCATTCCACATCTCACTCAGACCCTCTGGAGAGAAAGCCCGCTGCCAAAAGATGAAGTAAAACACAATCAGTGCAAAACAGACTCAAAAGAGCTACTTTAATGCTGAGTATGCACGGAGAAATATTTAGCAGCACCTCAAAGAAGTTTTAACCACAGAAAAAGGAAAAAAAAATTAACTGAAATAATTTACCTGAAAATAACCGTTTCTCTTTACCAAACTGCATCGATTTCTGTCCAATCAGATAGCTCAGACCAATTCTGCTTACATGAGATGTGACCCCCCACCCCCTTGGTGTGTGTTCATATCTGTGTAATTGTCAATTCTGCACAGACACATTTCCATCATATTACAGCAGCTAATATGGATCCACTGTGATCAGTTATTGATCCTTTAATCGAGGTGGGAAATGTTTTTCACAGAGGGTCAGACTGACTTAGATACAGTAAACAAAGAGTTACACACTCAGCAATCTTTCATCCGTCTAAGACAACCAATTTCCAACTGTATAATCCTTTGCCCTCATTTAAAAAATGTAATTGCTGCTAGCCATTTAGTGATGGCCCCGTCTGTCTTGTGCTTCACTGCAGCTGATGGTGGGAGCGCTGGTTCTGTTCTGGATCTTATGGTTCATGTGTCTCCACACCAAGCAGAACCAGGACTACCATCGCAAACTGCAGCTGAGGCTGGAGTAACCGGAGTCTGTCCATGAGGTGAGAAACTCAGACAAGAGGCAGCTGTTGTTTGCTGTGTTATTTACTGTCACAGAGTACAGACAGTGTTTTTTATTACAGGATTTAAAAAAAAAAAAAAAAAAAAAGCATGGGTGTGACCCCCACCCAAGTATCAGCTTTCACTGATCTTTGAAGGTTTGTTTAGTTTTCTTTTTAGGATGTTGGGGCCGGATCGAGATGGTGCGGGCAGCATTTTACCCATCTGTGTTTTAAATAATCATCTCATTCTGCGTCATTGTCTGCATTTTGTTCCTCGCTATATGTTCAAACTTCAGAGCGTACACAGATCCTTTCATCATGACGGGTGGCTGAAATTCCTCTGTGCAGCCTTCATAACTCACGAGTACAAGAATAGCTGTTTTATCTCTGCGCATTAACTGATTCAAGAATACAACTGCTGGAAAAACACATCTGTGTGTCATCCGCTTAGTGCTACAACACATGCATTACACTGTTTCCCTCAGAGACTCACAAGCTGACAGCCGAATGTTGCTTTGATGTGAAAAACGTGAGCTCACAGACCAAGCAGACTTGCAATACTGAACTTCCTTCAGTGCTGGAGAAGATAACTCAAATCCTAATATAAACAATAGTTTAGTTACAAAACTTAAATATTAAAACTGCAAGCAGAGATGACGGGGACCCATGCACCTTTGTGCACCTTGCTGCAGATATTTGCAGGCTGAGATTCTTATCAAAAGTAAAGTTTGACGCTGATGCGACAACAAACACAAATATGATTTCCTTTTGTAAAATAATAATAATACTAACATAGCAATTCCACCATTCGATGCTCAAGCCCTAAAAAAATCAAAGTGTAAAGGAAGCAGCACATGGTACAGGCAGGACATGACAGCAGTCAGTGAGACACCAATTTTCTGAAATATTTAGGAAGCAGAGATAATGATAGTGAGTGAGCACAGTAAGTAGAGACGGATTAACATGGAGTAACTTTTTCTTAGCTCATTGAGAAAACTGATGCCGCAGCTGTTGTACAGATGAAAAATATGATCAGACTTTAGAGATTATCTCTTCTCCCCGGTCACCTGACACAGCCACATCACGATGAACTTTGTTTCATATTATTGCCACCTCGTCGTGTACATACCTGCAAGTCTATCTTCAGCCATTTGTCATGAAATCTCAGCTGAGCGTCGAGGGTAAAAGACGGAGAAGGCATCTTCCCCTCTCCTCTTTGGGCTGCAAACGCAGCCAACCTGCAAGAAAAGCACATGACAAGCTGTGTTCTAATAAAATAAAGTCTCTGCGTGGTGGAACCTGATAATAATGACGATGTAAGTGTTTCAAGTAGGGCTGAGCCTTATGACCATCAACTAAAACACTTTCCTTTCCAAGTTTGTTTCAAGTTTCCCTTCACATGCCAAGTGGCAGCTACCCAAGCTGCTTTTTTATTTGTTTTTTTATATGCCTTCATCACAAGTAAAATCATTAATTACAATGTGTCTGTGTTTTTATCCAGAGGTAAAATTTCTGCTTTTTGTTTTCTTAGATCAGGTTTTGCAAGTCTTTTTCTTCTCATTATATTCTTGGCAGAGGAGGATCTTCACCAGCTGATGGTGCGGGCAGTTCTACTGTCTGGAGCAAGTTCTATAATACCGGAGCATCTGCAGAGGAGACAAGGAGGTTTCAGAGCTGGAGCTCAATGGAGAGCTAAGAGGAGGCAAATATAACCCAGCTATTCCTGCGATCGTCATTTTGAATGTGAGGTCTTCGGATGATTAGGTGGACGAGCTCAGCGAGCTGATGAAAACCCAGAAGGAACCCAGAAGGAACACAGTGAGAGCAGTTTAATGTCCTTTAGGGAGATCTTCCTAGACCATGATATGCAGGGTTCTAGCAGCACTTGATTGCCCAACACTGGGCTGAGGTACTGTCGTGGTTCACGTGGGTGCGGCTATTAGCACTAGCAAACAGTTGTCTGATATCCCCCCCCCCGGTCATCCCCTGTGAATTTTGTCTACATCCCTGCACCCCCATGCTCACTGCACCACACTCTTAGATATCAAACTGATTTTAACTTTAAATAATGACTTTTAAAGCCTGCTTGCAGATTCAGTCAGACCGTTTGAACCTCAGGTCAGGCCCTCCTAACTGCTACTAAAGCTCACCTCATTACAAAAGGAAGTCACTGTTTTCAGAGGTACTGAGGTAAGCAAAGTCGAGATCTACTGTAAATCATTACCATCACACAAAGGTTTTTTGGAACTTCTTTCAGTTGCTCCCTTAAAGGGTTGCCACATTGGATCATCTGCCTCCAACTCTCCCTATCCCAGCATCCTCCTCTGTCAAATCAACCCTCTGCATGTCCTCCTTCACCACATCCATGAACGTTCTCTTCCTCTTTCCTCCTGCCTGGCAGCTCCATCCTCATCATCCTTTGTCCAGTACGTCCACTATACCTCCTCTGCACATGTCCGAACCACCTCAGCCTCACCTCGTCGACTCTGAGCTGTCCCTCTGATATACTCATTTCTACTCTTGTCCATCCCGGTCAACATGCCGAGGGTATCGTTCCGTGTTACCCTAACACTGGCAATCAGGATAAAGGAAACACGAAGCTGGTTATCAACTAAGTTAACCCAGGGTTTCCCCTGTGCATTCAGATGAAAGGGGTGGTGTTGGTGGCATCTAACTAATCTGAACGGGGAGTTTCACAGGTCAGATGACTTTTCTTCCACAGAAAATGATCCCTATGAGTGCCACCTACTCCTGAGACATTATCAAATGGTTATCAAATAAAAATCTAGAGAACATTAAAATGAATATACAAGTAAATGCAACACTGTTGTAAAAAAGGTCAAGTGATTAATACCAGAGCAAATCAATCTAATTTAGTGCACAGAGCAGTAAAATAAACAATTTAACTCTTTATTTTATTGCTGAGCGCAGTCGATGCCGCTGTTTATTTATAAGGTGACGGCTGCACACAAGAGCTCTGAATCTTTAAACTGGATCCACTGAAACATTAAAGCTTACTGTCCCACAGCCTGATAAAACAGAGACGTGGAAATCACTTCAGGTTCTCAGCAAAGTGAAAGTGACTTCATTGAACAGGTATTCTTGGTGTGTGTTCTGTGTTCTAGTAGCTGAAAATTCCAGCAGCGTAAACAAGAAGAGGTGAGCCACCTTTGTAGTACAGAAACCCAGGGTTAACCATGAAGTTACCTGGCTAAGCCAAAATCCTTCTACATGGTTTAGGGTCCTGGTTTCACCACCATCTTGATTTCTGTCACAAATCACCCGACTCGCGTCTCCACCCTGCCTGCACTCTCGTCTTCACCTCTCATGTGCTGTCCTTTGTTTATTGAGTTATTTAAGTTTAATGTGGTTTTATTTATTTTAAGGTCACGTTAGTAAAACTGTTGAGATTTCATGCAGTTTTGTTTCTGTGTATACTTCGCTCCTTGATTTTGATCTATGTTAATGTGCTCTGTAAAGCAATGTAAACACATATTAAAAGCACTATGTAAATAAAGTTTTATTATTATTATTATTATTGTGGATCCATACTGTTGTGGTTTACATATTTGCCAAACAAGACCCCTCAGGAACGGCATCCAGCATAAAAACCTGCCAAATCAAACATGCAGAGCTACCTGCTGTGAATAAGGAAGCAGCTCCATCATTACCATCGCTAAGCTCCGTACTGTGGTATATTTAGGTAATTTTTTTCTCTATTTTCTATTTATTTTGAATGCTGCCTTTATTCTGCTTTCATTGAGCTCTGCTGTTACAGACTGCGTTTTGGCTGCTGTGACACAGAAAGGTTCACATCCCAACCAGTATAACGGTTTACCGTTTTAATATTTCAAATAGATGGGAGATAACAAAACTTAAACTCAGTGAGGGGAAAATCTCCGAACTAAAATGAACACACATGAAATCAAATGGGAAACGTGGACCGGAATGATTAATGGCAGATGATGCAAAAACATGAAATTAGGCAGCGGGTGAAGCTTTAAGACATGACTGCCCCTCAGCTGTGACAGAGGCAGTTATATATGTAATTCATAGCACAAAAATAAGGCGGTTGCGACCGGGATGAGGTTAAATAACACAAAGATGAGTATGATTTGGGGCCAGAGATGTTTCAGCTGCTGGAAGGAACCCCTCAGATCGCAGCATGACCTGCTAGCAGAGGCACTGATAACCTTGATAATAGGAGCCTGCTTCCCACCCATGATACCGGACAGCAGCGCGATACCAACCCGCACTGACACAGCATCACTGCGATCACAAAACCGAACCAGCCCCTGCCTTAGCTCTGCGCTAAAGCTAGTAGCCTAGCTTGCTAGACCGCTAACGCTAGCCCGTGCTAAGCAGCTCTCATCCCGCAGGCGCCGATATACGAGCCGCTATGAGCTGACACCGAGCCGAGCAACCCACGGCGGGTCACGAAGCTCAGTAACACAGGGAGGAACATGTCAGCTTCCAGCACAAACGCTGTAAATTACCTGCGGTTTCTTCTCGCACTGCTCTCGACCTCAGCTGCTCTACTGCATTACCGAGACCTTTCTGGAATGGGCTTGATTGACAGATCGCGGACTGGGGCACGAGGCATGGAAACAAATTACGCAGGTTTAACTATCAGCCTCAATTCGATGAATTTGCATCACCACAGCCTGCCCGTGGGCGGGGCTTATGACACGAGGCAGCATTGGTGATTAAAGATTTGAGTGCGGCCGCCCGCTCTGGCTTACTGGTGTAATAAAATGAACGCTACTTTCCGACTAGAGGCGGGACATAGGAGGGGCGGGGTAGGCCGGGCGTGAAGGCCAATTGTCCGCTGGGTGTCGCTGTGGCTCAGGGAAACGGGAAGTAAATGGAGCGGCAGTAATGGCTTCTGGTTTGGGATTTCCGCCAGTTTATCTGGGAATAGCCATAGCTGTAATATCAAGCTTCATTAATGAGTTCGCACATTTGTCCTGCAGAAAAAGGGATACTACGCTCCGCCACAGAGGTAAAGCACAGAAAGGGTGAAAGTGTCCGTTTGTAGAAGAAAGAGGCTGACTGAATATTGATGTGCTCCGACAGGAAGAGCGTACCTGACGGACGCGGTGTGGTGGAGCGGCACGCTGTGCAGTGAGTATGTTTGTAGGCTCACTCTGTTATTGGGAGAGTCACACTCCTCACACGCCTGTCTGTGACTCTCTGCAGTGATTGTGGGTCAGGTTGGAACTCCCTGGCATACAATGCGGCCCCTGCGGTGGTAGTCGCTCCTCTGGGAGCCCTGGGAGTGCTGTTTGGGTGAGTTCAGTTTAGTTTCTTCAGCGGGACACTTGACAGGGAAATCATTTCCGCTCATCACGGGCATGGGTGTCAGGCTAATCTGGGGCTTTTAATGGTTCTTTGATTTAGTCTGGGTTTGCCTGTACCATCTTTAACCTGCTGCCAAAAGAAATGCAGTGCCTGACTCCACCGTCAGCTTCCTCATCAGCTCTTCAGCTCCTCATTTTTAAATACAGATTTTTTTCAAATTTAACCAGGTGCTTAAAGCATGGCACTTTTTAAAAAAATTTGAGCCCCAGATGCTGTTAAACTTGCTGTTGTCGGTCTTATCTGGATTTAGTGAAAGTCCAATCAGGACCTTTTGAATGACCAGAAATCAGCTTTTTAGTTAGTCTGGGATCTTACAATAGATAGCATTGTTTAATATACATCTGTATCATCAGCATAGTAATGAATAAAACAGTTCCTACTGAATGAGCCCAGGGTGATTAAGTGAACAGGATGGGGCTGAGTAGTAAGCCCTGTGGAACTCCTTCTGTGACATTAATGACTGTCCACGACTTTTGTTGGAGTTTCATTTGTTAGCTGTGCATAGTTATCATCAACAAGCAAAGTCAGAATTTTTTGCTTGTTTGTTTTGGGGAAAATTGTGAATAGTTTTTGAAGTATGTCAGTTATCATGCATATTTATTTTTGTCCAGTGATTTTTCTGGACTTGGGAAAACAATCCTTAAAGACAGAAATCCCATATTCTGATAGCAGAGTCTTAGTGTTGGTGCTACTTAGACCTGAGGAGGTTAAACGTTTCCTCATGTTGTCTGTTCCACTGTTTCTGTTGTACTTTAATGAGAAAGAGAGAAATCCTTATCTCTGGCACACCTGCCCATCTGACAGGTATGTTCCCTGAAGCTGTAAATCTTGCTTAATAGTTGATCTTTTTTATTTTTAAATGAAAATCACATCTGTCAGCCAATGGCAGAGTATTTAAATCATAGAAACTTATGAATCTGGATTACAGATGTGAGTGCATAAAACTGATGGGAGTCAACATTATGGTTCTGATTTATGGCCATTAAAGCGGTGGTAGTATCAGTGAAGTGGTGTATCTTGACAGTGCTGCTGCATCATTTAAACTCCAACAAGCACAAGAGATGAAACCATTTAAATACCATAATGTCTTGAACATGTGATGGCATGTGTTTGTGTGCTGCAGGGCTGTGCTGGCTTCTTGGCTCTTAAAAGAGCATTTAAATATTCTGGGGAAGCTCGGCTCTGTTTTATGCTGCTGCGGCTCCGTGGTGCTCATCGTCCACGCCCCGAAAGCAGAGGCAACTTCGAGGCTTGAGTTGGAGAAGAGGCTCCTCGACCCAGGTGAGCTTTTTATTTGCTATTTCCTTCGCGCAGATATGCATTATGCACTTAGTCAGTCATTGCATTTTAAACCAGCGGTACATATAAAGTCCACAAAGCAGTGAGTGAACAGGCTCAGTGTACCCGGCCTGCATTTTGTCTCTCCAGCAAAAGGAATGGGAAAAAAAATCAGCAAAATCCTTCACACCTGTAACCCTACGAAAGATGCTTGTTTTTTATTTTCATGTCAGCATTGTCTGACAATTCACTCTTCTTTTATTCCCTCTGTTAGCAAGCTTACACTCCTTTACTTTGCACAAAGTTAAAAGAACCACAGTCAGTGTGTAATCCAGCTTCTCCTGGTTTAACACCTTTTTTCTCCACTCTAACCTCTCCTCTAAAATAAGTAGAAATCACTCTGTATTTCCCTTCTTGTCCTGCAGTGTTTGTCACCTACGCCCTCATGGTGGTCCTGCTGCTGATCGTTCTCATCGTGTGGGTCGCTCCGGCTCGCGGCACATCAAACATCATGGTGTACGTCGCCATATGTTCCCTGCTGGGAAGCTTCACAGTCCCGAGCAGCAAAGGCCTCGGTTTGGTGGCCCCCGACGCGTTCGGCGAGGGGCCGTCGAGCGGCAGAGCCCGGGTGCTCTTCCTGGGCTTGCTGGGCACGCTGGCCATCAGCATCCTCACACAGTTCTTCTTCATCAACAAGGCCCTGGAGCGCTTCAGCTCCAACATATTTGAAGCGATTTACTACGTGACGTTCACATCCACCGTGATTTTCGCTTCCGCTCTTCTCTTTAAGGAGTGGACCACGCTGACTGTAACAGACAGCCTCGCCATGCTCTGTGGTTTAACCACGGTGTGTGTCGGGGTCGTTTTACTCCGCATTTCCCAGGACGCGTTAATCATGTGGAAGAAGAAAGAGGAAAAGTCGGAGTGATTCAGATACCTTTTAGTCCTTTATGTGATTGTGTGCCAAACTCAGTTTCCTGTAACAGATTTGACTTGATTTATAAAGTCCTATCTCCAGTTTGAAGGAGCAAAACTAAATATTTATGAGTTTATCCTAAAAGAATACTTTTTTTTTATTATTCTTTTCTCTGTGTTTCTCATACCTGTACTGTTTCCTTTATCTATGACTAAATTACTTTGAACTAACTCTGAACAGACATCTGGTTTGGAGATGTGGATGATAATAATAATAATAAAGATTTTGTGCAGGAACACTGAAAATGAGGGTCCCTGCAGCAGGAAATCTTTCTGCGCTCAATCCATTGATCGTGATTCATTCTAAAATATCACAGTGTAGAGATAAGAAGCAGACATTTTCAGTCAAATCAAAGCCTGTGATGTTAAAAAAAAACTTTTCATTCCCCTCACCACACCTGTGGACCAAGCTCTGTAAAAAAAAAAAACAGAAGTTGGAGGAGAAGTAGACAAAATCATGGCAGGAAACATTTTCACGATTAAAAATCTCACAAGAACACTGCGGTCATAAAGGAGCCCCCTCGGGCACCTGAAGGTTATCGTGGATCTGATTTCAGACTCAAACGTGAGTTCATTTGTCGCTGTTGTGTAAATAACTGCTTCATTTCCTCCAGAGTCCCAGCCACGAGGCTTTTTAAAGCTGCCTCAGTTTTTAGAACCAGCTTCGTGTGTTCGGGGTGCCTGTAAATTATTCAGAGCCGCTCCAGAAGCTGCCTGTTCAGCTGTGTGGAGGGTTTGTGTCATCAGTGGCTCTGTGCAGTGGAGAGATTTGTAAGGCTGATACCAAATGTACTCCAGCTCTCCTGTGGCCACTTGGTGTTTACATGAATAAATTAAAACTTGAATAAATGAATTAATGTTCTACTTTCATGCCTGGTTATTTATATGAGTCATTCCACCTGGGATTACCGACACTGGCTCACAAACCAAACCTACTAGCATAAGTTATTTTTGTCCTTCAGAAAATTGCTATGAATGTGTAATAGTAGTTGGACTATAGATTTATAAAGCCATCCGTTGTTGAGACATGAGCACTATGTTTGGTTCTGAGATTAATACTTTGAAATCAAGCAAGTTCAACTAAATTCAGCTTTTCACAGTTTTCTCTTAGAGATAAGAACGCTCCCGTCCAAACCTCCTAAAATAAGCTGAGTAGGGAATGACGGGCTCCCTGATATTTCATAGGATGTTAAGCATCAAAGTTTGAGCACACCTGCTTCTCTGCAACAAGTTTAAAGCTATGAGCACCAAATGCACACAGTGAACACGAAGTCAGTATGCTAAATTCTTTATAAATCTGAAAACATTAGTTTAACAAGTAAAATTCATCAGAGAACATCAGCAATGTTAGGAAATTTTAAAGGGATTCATTTTCCTCTCGCTGGGCTGTTGATGATTTACCTCCATAGCTTATAAGCCTGGACTAAAATGTGCAGTTTCCTGGTTTAGATTACTGCAGGTCAACGGAGAGTTAGCTGATGATTTGTGACTATGAAATGAAAAAATAACGAGTTCTCGGCTGAGGCAAGAGACCGGGTACATCCTGGACAGGTGGGCAGTCTGTTACAGGCCAACACAGAGAGACAGACAAGCATTCACACTCACGGCCAGTTAACCTAACCCCACTAACTGCATGTCTTTGCACTGTGGGAGGAAGCCAGGCAGACTCGGGGAGAACATGCTCACTCCACACAGTGACCCACAGTGATTTGGTTGTAATTCTAATTGATGTTCTGCAGTGAACCATGGTTCACACATTTCCTGCTGCAGAAGCCTCAGACGTAAGACTTTCTGTGCAATATCTCTGAAATCTTCAGCATCCCCAAACCAGATGTTTGAAACCGAAGCACTGAGGTATCAAAGGATGAGAAATGGCGCGAGGACTTCACTGCCATTTGTCGTGGCTGAAAGTATCACAGAGTCACCAGGTCATCTAGATTTTGGTGTTAAAATGATACCAGCATCAAACATGCAGTGCTTAACAAATTTAATGGACCACCTATCATGAAAGCAAGAAAACAAATAGTTTAGAAGTCTGTCAAAGATGTGTTTAAAACTAAAAATTATATTGTTATGTGAGACAAATAACAAATTAAATTCACATTTTTATACTCAGATGTGAGCCGAACACGCAGGACGTCTCTGAGAAGTCAGAAATTAATCAAGCATAACATTCAACCACTAAAATAAAAGTAAACAACTGCAATTTGGCATTTGAATAAAAACAACAACAATCTGCTTTACTGCTTTGTTCTGCTTTTTTATATAAAACATTAAACTCGAACATTTACAGATGGTGATAATTAGATTTTAGCATTAAAAATAGCATTTTGGTTAGAGCTTACAGCAGAAACATAAAAATGATTTTGGTAGTTACCAATACAGTGTTAATTTAGGGCAGCTGTGGCACAAACCCATATACAGGTATGAGAAAAAAAACAGGCCAAATCAAAATAGAACTGCTCTGTGCCCCAAACGCTGCAGTTTTCATGGAATGGTGGTGCTGGGTTAAGGAGGTGCTTTGTGCAGGTGGTGCTGGGTTCAGGTGATGCTCTGTGCAGTTGGGGCAGGGTTCTAGTGGTTCTGTGTGCAGGTGATGCTGTGTTCCGCCTGCGGTGCTGGGTCCCGCCAGCGGAGGGCACACCGCTCCGGCCGCGTCTCCCTTGCGAAGCGGAAGAAGCGGCGCGCAGTGCGGCAGGATCGTCCGGAGGGTCGGCGTGTGCGCGCTGGTTGAACGCGGTGGGAGCAGTATGTGATGCGCAGCCACGGAGCCAGAAAGCAGGCTATTTATCAGCGAGCACCTGGTTGTGTTTGGAGGGGGCAGCCCGCAGAGAGCAGGTAATAACACGGGTCGGGGCTTGTTGAAGACGGCATAAAGAGACCCAGGTTTCGGTCACTCCGTGTTAGCCAACCAGCGATTTAGCCTTCGCGCTAATGAAGCTAACGCGGCTAGCGGCGGCTAGCAGCACTTAAACACTTGATGTCCAGCTGAGCCGCCGCTGCCGGACAGGTAAAGCCCGGGGTACGGTCCTGACAGGTAACACTCAGCTAAACACCAAACCAGCCTCGTGAGAAAACCAACTAGTTGAGACTCGATAACAAGCTGCACCTATCGTGGCCAGGTGAGCCTCCGGTTCGTTTCACTTCCTGAATTCTTGAGCGTTGAAGTAAGTTGATTTACATAGCAGGTGCCCGAGTTTCACAATGCCTTTTCTTTTATGTGTGTCGGTACTACACCCTTCTGGTTTCACTGAGAGTCAGTCAGACGTGTGTGAATGGGAGCAGACTGTAGACAGGTCAGCAGTTAGATGAGACTCCTAAATGGATTCCTCCAACTCCTCAGGTGGCGCTTTTCCAGGTTATAGAATAGACTGTGGTCACGGTAGGTCCCTGTGGTGGTGCTGACGTCAACCGCTGGTCTGTGCGGGTCTCTCACTGTAGCCTGTGGTCTGTGTCCTGTTCTCAGGTGTCGGGGCTGGACAGACCTGCACCGTGCTGGGTCAGCACCTGCACTGTCTGCTGGTAAATGTGACAGACCGCGACAACGCATCCAGCCTCACTATGGGTCAGGACAGGGGCAAGTATGACTTCTACATCGGCCTGGCGCTGGCCATCAGCTCCAGCATCTTCATCGGAGGCAGCTTTATCCTCAAGAAGAAAGGACTTCTGAGGCTGGCCAGGAAGGGGTCTACGCGGGCAGGTAGGAGGCTTTGTTCTGAACTGATTCAGTTTAATTCAATTTCACATCAGCTCGAACTTTTAAGGGACCCGCAGTTCAGCCTTCCCTCATCTGAAAAGGCACTCCCTTCCAAACATGCTTACTCACCATGAAATTTCAGGCTTGTCAGGTTCTGCTCACCTGTGCAGGGTGTGTTTCACCCTATAACCCTAACCTGCAGGTTTATAACACTATGACTAATAGTGGGTATGTTTTACCTGATGTAATGTACCCAATAAAACAGACTTCCAAACAAAATCAATTAAAGTACAACAACACATCGAAAATTGAAATGCTCTTTTATTTCCCACTCATACAATGAAAAAGGTATCATCTCCCATCTCCCTTCATCACTGACAGCTGGGGGTGAGATCAAAAATAGCTTCTTTTTTTCCTGAGAGGGGGAAAAATGAGCAGCTGACTATAAAAATCTTTTTGCCCATCTTCATGCAACACAATGAAAATCATGCGGCTACAATCGCGTGGGTGAAAATCAGCCAGCATGTTAGTGTTCTAGGGTTAAGTGTGTGTCTGTGTTATTTGCGTGTGTGAGTCATGAGCGCTCTTAAATCCTAGCAATCATTAACTGCAGCGCTCCACACCCCCTTTAGCTCAGATCCATCGTCTGACCTGCAGTCAAAGCAGTTGCATAGTTGAGGTTTTTCTTACATGCAAGTGACATTGAAATGAGAGGAATCACGTGTGGAAATGAAAACATGTTTTGCTTTTCAGGGCAGGGGGGTCATGCATATCTGAAAGAGTGGCTGTGGTGGGCAGGTTTACTATCAAGTAAGTGATGACACACAAAATAAAATGGGACTGTTTGGACGCACATGGTACACACATTCTCCTCAGAGCTGGTGGAAAACGTGTTTGCATGTGTCGAGGATACAGGACCCGATGCTTGGCTCGGTCTCTGGGGATGCACCACGTCTGTTTTGTTTTTGCTCGACCTTTTCTCGCTCCTTAAAGGCTCAGATTCTGTCTGTGCCCGGCTGGGGCAGGTTTACTTCAGTTCACATTTCTTGTTTCTTAGTTATTTTTTTATCTTAAATTACAGTGAATATTCAAGGAAATACACTGTTTCAGTTTTAGACAGTCTGAGTTCTCCAAAGTCTGATTAATCTGGCTAAATAATCACGATCTCAGTACTTGGTTTTAAAGCAGACCTCCCTTATTTCCGGTCACACATCTCCTGTTCCAGTGGTGGATGTTCATATTAAAATGACACAAACCTGTAATAATGAACTCTGTAGTATATTTACAGTAAATCCCCATGAGCCCAAAGCTCTAAACACTCTGTTTGTCACAGTCTTTTTTACTCTGGGATTAGACGGCATCCTTACAGGGGCTGAGTGGCTTATTTCAGACAGTCGAGGTCTGACTCCACCAAGGCTCAGTGTGAGATAAACAAGGATTATTCTTAACTGTGAATTGTGCAAAGCTACTCTAGGAGAGTCCAAGAATCAACTCTTCATCTAAAGGTGAACTGAAGTGTTTGAAAATCTGTCCCTGCTGTTGCTAAAGGCTGATATCAGACAGTCTGTTGGTGCATCCCTCTGCTTCAGTGTTAGAGTTTTCATCCAGCTTCAGCTTAGTTTGAACTCTCGCTTTTAGATGCCTTCTGACTGTTCCATTGCAAAAGCCGTACTAACTCTGTTGCAACGTGTCCTAAACCTATTACGGTGTTAACATGTGTTGCAGCACAGTTCTTTTCATGTGTCGAAATAACTGTGTGTTAACATTTTGCAGTGGGGGCTGGGGAAGCAGCTAACTTTGCAGCGTACGCCTTTGCTCCTGCGACGCTGGTCACCCCGCTGGGAGCCCTCAGCGTGCTCGTCAGGTACCGATGAGTCCCTGCGGGAATCGGTCTGTCTTGTTTGTGTTGTTTTTGACTCTGAACGCGTGTGCGTGACCTCAAGTTGTTTGTTTGTTGCAGCGCTGTGCTGTCGTCATACTTCCTGACAGAGCGGTTAAACCTGCACGGGAAGCTCGGCTGCCTGCTCAGCATCCTGGGCTCCACCACCATGGTCATTCACGCTCCGCAGGAGGAGGAGATCAACAGCCTTGAGGAGATGGCTGCCAAGCTGGTTGACCCAGGTACAGGAGAAATTCCACCTCAGAGATTGTGTCTACAGATATTTCCTACAAACGTTCTCTTAGCTTCACTTAAGGACTGGAGCTAAAAATTGTCTTGCCTTACGTGCAAAAGGTCTCACGTTTGATTCCTGGAGGAGGCACAGGCCCAGCCCCAGCCTCAGCAAGTGTGCTCCCAGTGCCCATCCTGAGCCCCCCAAAAATGTGAGGGTTGTGTCAGGAAGGGCATGTGGCCATATATAAAAGAGGGTTCAGTCGATGCTATATTTAGAACATTTTTATTTCCGTCAGACAGGAAGGGAAACTGGAATTTTACCAGTGAAAACTCAGGAACGGTTCTCTGCTGCTGCTGCCTCGACCGACGCGTCAGATTCTGTTGTAAAACATCTGAGCTCAGATCTGAAGCAGGGTTACTGTGGTTTCCTCCTCTTCTCTTTTGTTTCCACTGCGGTTTAGTTTCCAGAGCAGATTTGCGCCTCTCAGTTTTGTTTCTATTAGTTTCAGTGTTAGCTTTACTCTTTATTTTCATTCAGGAGCAACAGCCGTGAGGTTTAGAATGGGGATTATAATTCAAACCCAATGCATCACACAGGAAGTTGACTCAGTCAGTCAAAGTCTCAATGAACATATGCACCAAAACCTTTTCAGGCCGACAGATTTAACTGAGAAAGACTCAAACTTCCAAGTTCAGTGTTTTTTTGTTTTGTGTTTTTTAATTCTTTTCAAAGTCTATTTTCAGTCTATTTCAGCTAATTACATTTTTTCCCCACACGTTCGTTGGTGGAGCAGTGCTGTGTCTCCATCCAGGCTTCAGGAGAAGCTCTGCTTATTTTCCCTGAAATGATCTCCATCCATTTACGAACTTTTCCTCCTTGTCCTTCCACAGGGTTTGTCATCTTTGCCACCCTTGTCATCATCGTGGCGCTCATCTTCATATTCGTTGTGGGTCCCCGCCACGGTCAAACCAACATCCTGGTCTACATCACCATCTGCTCGGTAATCGGGGCGCTCTCCGTGTCCTGCGTCAAAGGGCTGGGCATCGCCATCAAGGAAGCGATCGCCGGGGTGAACGTGGTGAAAAACCCGCTGGCGTGGATTCTGCTCTTGGGTCTGGTGGCCTGTGTGAGCACGCAGATCAACTACCTGAACAAAGCTCTGGACATTTTCAACACCTCCTTGGTGACTCCAATCTACTACGTGTTCTTCACCACGTCTGTGCTCACCTGCTCCGCCATCCTCTTCAAAGAGTGGGAGCACATGGGTCCAGATGACATCATCGGCACCCTCAGTGGCTTCCTCACAATCATTGTGGGCATCTTCCTGCTCCACGCCTTTAAGGACATCAGCGTGAGCCTGGCCACGCTCGCTGTCTCCATGAGGAAGGAAGAACGAGCCTTTCCCGCAGCCAACGGCGCGGCGTCTCACAGCAGCTACGAACTGCTGGACGAGTCGGCCGAAGACATGGAGGACCGAGACGTGGCCTCGCCTTTCGATAGCGTCTCCAGAAGAAACGGAGCGATGACGTCCTCTCTGGATCACTGAGGGACCTCCTTACTCCACATGACTCAGGCGTGGCTCTGATGTAGACGTGGAGCGTGAAAACAGTGAGACAATCAGCGGCCCGGGGTTCGCGGGGTGGACAGACCAGTGGATTGTAGTTAACGTTTTAATTTGCCTTACTTTTCTCTGAATATGACGCTCTCATATTCACTTGTAGTTAAACTGAATTTGATTCCTCTGTAGCGGTGTACATAAGTTTTATAAAAAGGTTTTATGGACATGCACCTCCATGCACTGACTTCCTTTCTATAAATCAGATGAAGTTTTAATATATATATATTCTCTATGAAGTCCTGCTGACGATGACTACATTTGTAGGCCGTTCACATCTGAGTTCTCGTGGTACTTGAACATAACGGATTTATGTTGGAAGTTCTTCTGAACTTTTTCTTTGCAGTTTTTACATTAAAAGCTCGACACAAACAACATTTGTTACATATTTATTGAATTAAAATGATTAAAACATAAGGCACAGAGAATAAATGCTGAACATGATTATGAGCTCTGTTACTTCAGTTCCACTTAAAATGTTTAGCATGCAAGTTGAACAGTGTAGAAAATATAAATTTCCCATCACCCGCACTGAAAATAGATTAATGCTCACCCTTAAACACCCACCACCGCAAACCCTTAAATACTTCAGGTAAAACCAACTTCCCCTCCCTGATCTGTCTGCCTGCATGTATAAAACAAAACAAAGAATATCCCAAAAGGGGAATGTTCTTTCCTCATAAGGCACGAGTGAATACAAAAAAAAAAAAGTGGCCCAACTTTGACTTGTAATGGTCCTCTGCTACAACAGGCCCAAAGGGTGATATTCATGGTGATGCTGACAGTGTTTGAAACTCCGCGCTGGTCCACGGTATTGACGGCCGCCTCAGCTGCTGGCGAGCGACTGGTGTATGGGAGGCTGGAAGCATCGCACGTGCTCGACCGGCATGTTCTCGCCGTCGCCAGACTTCAGGTACTTGTTCAGGATGGCGAAGATCTCATCGTTGAGGACTTGGAATTTGCGAATTCTGTCTACCATCTTCTTCAGGGGCTAAACAGAAGACAAAGAGAGGCGCACTGAGAGCCCATTTAATCATATTACTGCTTTTATATCATATCTCCTCTTCCAGTGGTGCACGTTCACGTTAAACATGAACAAAGAATAACAGCTGGATGAAGTTATAAGCAAACGTCTTAGAGGCTGCTCACTGTCCTCAGCATTCTGTGCGGTAAACAGCTTATTATGAACCTTCTGAGTTTCTGTTAAATATGAGGATCCAGCTGGGAGATGTGAGCCAGGCTCAGTTCACCTGCCAGCAGTGCTAAAATGAAGTCATCTGTTTAATCCACACAAACACTGAAGACTAACGTTACGGAGGACTGTGTGCAGTGACTGATGTCTCATCCCCCTCAGAGCCGTGTTATCTGCCTTCACGCTGATTCGCGTCAGCAACAAAAACAGACAGCTTTTCTTTCATATTCATTCAGACCTGTGGGTTTGGTTCTCACTGACACATTGACTTACCAGCATGCTCATGAATGCGTCACAGAAATGTTGCCGGGTCAGTGTCGACAGCGCGACAGAGGGCGAAAAATGTGAGTTCGTAAAGAATCACTGAAAACAAAGCAGCAGGAAAAATCCTCCAGAGCCAGTTTAACTCCGAGCCAAAGGAAACGTCACGCCCAGCGCGCTCATCGCTCTGCAGCTCATCAAACTCTTCAGCGGGTCACACAGAAGCCTTTTCTTTGTGCTCTTTGGCACATTCTGAAGGGATTCATTCATTAACTGAATTCAGCATAAATTATTGGGCATATTTTGAAACATATTGTCAGTGCTGCCTCCACGAGGCCCAAACCCGGAGCTCCACTGATCCCTTTATGACTGCCCGTGTGATCGCTGACACGTGTCCTCCCGAAGCAGAGCGATGGACGTCTGCAGCTGCACGCTGAGCTGTATTTAGATTGCTGTGTGCAGTGAATTCAATAATTCATCAATTTAAACTCGAAGCAGAAACGTGTTTTGTGCGGTTTTCATGTTGTCTGCTCCATTAAAACAAAACTCAGAGGCTGAGGTGGGTTTGAAGGTGGAAAGCTAACATCGTTCATACCGTGGCGTTTTACAGAGGTTTAAAAAAGCCAATCAAATGTTTATCAGTGACGTCACATTCGTGTTCCTGCTGCAGAGACGATCCAGTGCAGATCGCCCTTTATTCAGACTGTGACCGAAGCAGATTCACTCATGATCATCCTAAAGGCTGCAAAGCAGACATAACTCATGTGAACCAGTTAGAGTGACCCTAAACTCACTGCTAAGTTTCATACAGAAATCTTTATGAGCTTTGTTGTTTGTTTCTTAGATAAATCTACATCATGAAGGCGCCAGCAGCAGATTTTATTGTCCAATCTTCAGAGTTCAGCTGTGAGTTTAACAGCCTGTTGTTGAAGGTTCAAATCATATCAGCAGGTTATGGCATGAAGCAGATATTTCCCTGATCTGTGTCACCTCTTTACTGATTGATCCAACTGTGGGACAGAGCCAGCTTCCTTTCATAAATCCTCCAGTTTATCCTCCTGACAAACCTTCCTCAGCAGATGTTCTGCGGACCTCCTCTGCGGTGGATGCCGTCGTGCTCATTTGGCCAGACAAACACACATTTCCCCACCCGTTTACCCTGCTCGCCCTGCAACTTCATCCTCTTCACAAAAAACAAAGACCACACAAACCCGATGATGCTACAGCAGACGGAACCTCGATTTTTTCAATCAATATTAAAATTTAAGGTTATTAAACATGAATTTTCTTTAGCTTTAAGAACAGATTTTGTATTTTTAGCAGTGAACTTTGTTGAACTTGAAAGAAAACTGAAGAAACGCCAAACAAAACTGAAGTGGAGATCAAGGTTTTCATAGTTAAGTAAAACTAAACTACAACTAGGTGTAGAAAACCATTTCAGTAAGAAATGGATAGAAAAACTAGCGGCACCTGGAGAAACGCACAGGAACCTCCGGTTCCTACATTTGCTGTCTGAATAAGCAGCAAATGTTTGGATTGCACTTTTTATTTTGGACAGAGAAACTGGTGGAGATGGTTGGTGTCGTGCGGTATTTAACGTCGCTGCTTGTGTCTCTCAAACTCACCACGCTCTTGATGAGCTCATCCTTGCCGTCGTGCTTCTGCACCTTGAGGAGGTGATAGCTGAAATCAAGGATGTCGAAGCGTCTCTGCTGTCCCAGCAGGGCGATGATCATGCAGCCCGCCCAGTGGAGGCCGTCTCCGAAGCACTGCCTGGAAGACAAGAGCGGGGCGTGTTGGTAAATGTTTGGTGAGAGGAAGCAGGATGGGCGCGCGTTCGACTGCACTCACTCCACTGTGAACTCATGGGCTCCCACGGGGATGCAGTACACAAACTGCATGGCACTCCAGAGGCGGTGGAACTCCACACACTCGTCCACGTGCATCACGCCATTGCTGGGCAACGGCCCACGCCAGACAGAGTCTTCCAGGAAGCCTCGCACACGCGCGAGGATGACCTCGAACATGGACAGACCGCAGCACAGCCGCTCTTTGGTCAGCAGGTCGCCCTCACGAGCGATGGCTATTTGCTGAAAGAGAAGTGAGAGTATTCAGAAGATCAGCGCGTCGACAGATCGGCCTCCGTCACCTGACAACAACAGCAGCTGCACAGTGTGCGTTTGATGGTGTGTTCAGAGTGCCGCATTTTTATGAAGCACAAAGACAAAAAAAATTTGTTTCATAAAGTTTTAAAAGAAAACCTCAATGTGCTTAATTATTCATTCAATTATGATTAATATAAAATATATGTAATAATAAGATGATGATGATGATATTGTAAATGCCACAATAAAAGTGCGTTTGCCTAATGATTTATCTCAGAATCACAGAACGTCGCTGTAAGTTTCTGGCAGAACTTCCAGGTGAATCCAGGATAGGATGTTCTGGGAAGCTCTCAGGAGCACCTGTGGTTTCACAGCTTTAGTGCTTGACTGACGCACTGAGGTCATCCTCACGATGAAGTTCACAAGCTGAAACGCATCAGCCAAGCAACAAAGTTGCTCCTGCTGGAGTTCTGATCCCTTTGTGTGAAAATATTTAAATGATTCCAGTTATCGATCTCTCGTTGGTTGTTTGGGGCAAACAGAATTACGCGAGTAACTGAACACACACCACCCGACAGCTCCTACCTGCGGTGTGCCGAGGCGTTCGATCAGTGGAACCATGTGCAGCGCCGTGTATTTGGCCTCCAAGCGCTTCATCTTGGCATCGAGGCGTTCCCCCTCTATACGGCCAGAAACAGAAATGCATTAGTGTGGTTCGACAATCTCCAGGTCAGGTGAATTTCTCTGTTAATAACGCAATCAAAAACACAGTATAGTGGCTACAGCACTCTCTTCTGTGGTTTATAAAATTATTATTTTTTAAAAATATCCCATGAAAATTATATTTTTCTCTGAGCCAGAACAGGATATAACCTCTGCATGACTGAGCTCTACTGTCATCCTTAAAACCTGTGAAAACACACACACACACACCCCATCCTGCTGTAGCTTTAGTGGAATGACCAACCGTGTGTAATACCGGCTGAAAACAGTACCCAACAAATGCACCGCTGACTTCCGCTGCACTAATGTTTGCTAGAAACCACGCCGCCCAGCTGTTTTCAAAATTGTTAAGCCTTTCCTAAAAAAGAAAAAAAATGCTTTAATGATGTGAAACAGCTGGGGGCTGCGTCTCAGCATCTCGTTCTTGGGTGAGGGTTACACGCACAGACTTCAGTTAATGACGCTCATCGTTTGTGAACTTTGGGACTACAAGCAGCTGAAACGAGCCTCTCTGGGGGTGAGGGGAAGCTGGGTGGTGTTTTGGGTCAAGAACAAAAATGGGCTCCTGCACGAAAGCTGATATCGCACCAAGCTTCGTGATGTTCTGACACAAGGACAAGCACGCTACATTCATTTATTTGGGTCTTCCGAGACTTCAGCCTGACACAACGCTGAGAAGGAAGTGATGGCGCCAGACAGGCCTGAGCTGAGGAATGGAGACGAGGATGATGCACGCTGTTTATTACCACTAACTGTGTAATTCGTTTTTCATGAAAATGACTCTGAGCCTTAGACTTCCAGAACAAGCTCGACGCAGCTGCTGTTCCTATAGTCAAGCAGACAGACATTGAGCTGATACTGGTATCTGATGAGGATCCCTCCTGAGCGGTTTTTGGGTCTTTCACCATGAGACTACCATGGTCTCACGGTGGAAGACCCCCCCCCCAAACAAGCACAAGAGCTAAGCACATGTGGACAAATGTGCTTAGCCTGCTGCCAGAGCGATCTGAGCTAAACAGTAAGCAGCAGAACACAGACAGACAGATGGATTAAAGGATCAACACGACGAAGTCTTTGTGACCTTTTTTAGATTACTTAAGTAGGAAGCAATGGGCTTAAGGTTGTAGGAAAGGAAATTAAAATTTTTTGTGATTTTACGTCTAAAGTGGCTCCGAGTCACTCTGGTGCCACCTCATTTTAGAGCAGCTGTTTATCCAACAGTGAGCAGTGATTTCAATCATCTCTGTGTTTTCCTGGGCTGATGGATACTTTTTATAGACTCCACTGTAAAAAATGTGCACAGCAAAGAGCAAAATTTACATAATAGGAAACCTTCTGCCCGCTGGCTGCACCTAGAAATTTGGCCCATAAAATTATGAACAAAATCGTGAGGAAGGGCAGCCCTGACTGAGTCCAGCGCTCAAGCAGATCCAAGCTCTGGTACTGTACAGTCCTCCACACTCCCAATCCACCCGCCACCTATTTAAGACTGCCAAACACTACGTGTTCTCATTCATGCTGTTTGTTTATGTGGAGCTTGTGTTCTGGAAATCGGGGATGTTAATCTGTGTGACTGAACTGGAAAGCACTTTCAGTCACTCCTGGTGGTTTAAAATAAAAGTGACTTGACTTTTTCCCCCCTCTGTGTTTACCTTTGACATGGACTCTGGGAAGAATGTTCTGGAAAGGTGCAGCATGCAGTAAATCACAAACTTCTTCCTGTGACTGGAGGGAAAACAAAACTTCAGAACAGGAGGCGAGTGCATAAAAGGGTCGTGAAAACACATCCGTGGAGCGTCTTTAAGTCGCCACATGCTCCTGATGACGCAGCGACCCGTACCAGGCTCTGCTCACTCAGCAGACAGAACAGCATGGCGTTGCCCACCTCCCTCAGGTTCTGGAAACACACCGTCTTGAGCTCAGCGTACTCAACGATGTCCTTCAGCTGGTGGTGAAAGAACTCCAGGATACCTGAAAGCAATCACACCGCAGTTATCTCATCAGATATCGGCCACAGAAACTTACTGCTCCCTGATAAGTACACGAAGGGCGGCGACACGTAGCTGTGTTCTGTCACCGGGAGAAGTGTCAGGAATATGTGGAACAGCTGGTTATGTGGGCTTGTGGTTGTTCTGTGTTCTCCGCTGAGGGAGAACGCAGAGGTCAGAACAGACAGAAAAAGGGTGTCTCAACATGTCCGCTGCAGCTTTTCTTTAGGTTTCTTGAACGTACGCGGCATCAGCTGAGCTTTTTACTCTCTGCATCCACCCCAGAAATCAGTCCGGCTGCACTTTCACATACCTGGGGAACCGTACTCGTAGCGCGGAAGTCTGCAAATCTTGGGCATCACCTCCATCAGGGTCTTCACATACTGCATTATGGTGCCCTGAAGCTATAAAAGAAACAGAGAGCTTATCTTCACTTTAAGGGAAGCGAGCACGCAAAAATGAAGCTCACTTTAGTCTCATTCATAGCTCCTCACAGTGACGTCGTTACACACTCACCAGGCTTTTGACGACCTTCAGCAGCTCCTCCATCACCACAGCGATGCCCTGGTAGCCCAGCAGTCTGCACATGACTTTAATGTGGGGGGGCCCCAGAAAGTTTCTGTAGGAGCCGAAAATGCTGCTGTAGGCCAGGTTCAGGGTCTACATGCAGAGAAAGGCAGGCGATAATATCAAACTGGTTAGTACTTGGATGAATGGTGCTATGACACACCGTGGTTTTTAGTTTTTAAGGGGGAGTCGAGGCAGATGGCTGCTTCTGTTCAAGGTTTCTTCCTATTCAAAGGGAGTTCTTTATCCCCACAGTCACCAAATGCTGCACAGAGAAGATCGTCTGGTTATTACACAGCACTACATTATAAAGTACTACGAGATAGCTGTTTTTCTGTGCTGGCACTTTTAGACCAAACCCAAAGAACAGCTGAGGCTGGAAAAAAAAAAAAACTGTAGGTCTGGAAGTGTCAGTATGGGATGCAGTAAGTTTCCCTCTTGTGCCATCACAGAGGGTCACCATAATCAGCCCGACTAACCTGCAGTATCTTGATGTGACTGCTGTTAAACTGTCCTGGGGCAATGAAAGCCTGTGCTAAATTTCATGGAAAATTTAAAATCAGTAAAATGGGAACATCCATCCTTCCACTTATTCAGTTCAGGGTTGCAGGGGGCCTGGAGCCTATCCCAGGTGCCGCGGGGCGAGAGGCAGGCTACAGGTCACCCGCCTGTCGCAGGACTAAAATGGGAACATTTTCCACACATTTAATGTTGAAAATGCAACTGTCAGTGAAACGTTAGGATCATCCTCTGGGGACCGAGAACAAAATATAACAATCTGGCCGCCAGCTGATCAGAGACGCAAACAGCGGGCAGATGGACTGACCAACTGAAGCTCCAGTGCTAAATATTCACGATATTCTGACATGGACCAAAGCGCTGGCTAAGGGAAAGCAATGATAAGTAACACTATAATGCCTCCACATTAACTAGCTGGGACAAAAATCAGATGTTAGAATAAAAATCAAAGCAGCCAAATCTGCCACCATATGTCAGCTGATTTGGCTGCACTGCACTTTTCCCTCACATCCACCACAGATTTCAGCTCGCACTCTCTCTCCTGCCACGGGCGAGCGGAAGCTGCCGCCGCTCTAATCCGGCAGCGGCGGCGGCGAGGACACACAGATCTCTGCTTCAGTGCTAAGGTTCGAAACCTGCGCGGCAGCACGCAGCATCAGAGCGCGACACAAGAAAAGATCTTCAAAATCAGTGACGGGCAGCGGCAGCAGACCAGGATCATCTGAGGAAACGCTGGTGTTTCCAGGTAAGTCTCCATTTTATGCTTTGAATGGCCAGGTATGACAGTCACACCTGTTACAGGTTACAGCAATGAGAAAGCACGGTGATGCTTTTAAATGAGTTTCCAGTGAGCGCCACCCCCCTGTTTAATTATCTTTACATTTGAGAGTCATTTTAATCCCTGCAAGTAAAAGAATAATTCAGTACTGATGACGAAATTTGGATTTTTAAAACAAATCAATCTCTCTCTCTCTCTTGTTAAATATGCCAGCCAGTTTATTTTGCTTTTATTTCTGATTATATAAAAGAAATTTCAGCATTTATTAAAATAATGAAAAGCTTGTAAAGCTGGACAGCTCAGAAAAATAATTTAGCATTATGTAATTTGCATCATCTGTGCATAAGCTCAGCTCCCTCCCATACTGACTCTGCTCCATCTACGATGCTTATTATCCTCTGACATCGCTTTGTTTGTCCCTTGTTATGTTTTATATGGCGTGCGTGAGGATCAGCTGGGTGCTGATGACATTTTTCCTTCATTAAGCTCTGTGCACTGTGAGCGGGATTTAAAGGCAGGAAGTAATTACAGGTTTTACTGAAACTGTAAAGTGGTGAGTCAGGACTCGGATGTGCTTTTGGCCATTTACACCAGAAAGGTCCTGAAATGGAATACCGCTTTTCCATCGACTTTTTAGAGCCACTTCCATGCATTCTATTGGGAACAATGAACCCAAAACAACAATAGGAGCACCTAGGGCTGGGCGATATGGACCAAAAGTAATATCTTGATATTTTTTTAGTTGCGTTGGCGATATACGATATATATCTCGATATATTTTCTTCCCCAAAGGTAAAAACAAAAAAGGCACTTCAGAGTCAAAGCTGCATGTCCCAAACGTCTCACAGGCACTTTTATTAACATTCAGCTGTAGATGTACATGAGAAATTGCTCAAAAACAAACTATTGGCATATTTAAATAATAATGCTCCTCAAATAAATTAATGCTTTTTCCCTCTATAAAAAAAGACTCACAGCTGTGCTATTAAGAAAAGATACAGAGCAAAAATATCAAAAGGCTGACTTATTCTTTAAAAACGAGTCTGGTGAAGTCTACTTCACTGGAAAGTACTTCCTCCTGTGTGTACTCCTGTACATCTGGTACTCTGTCAAATAACAAACATGTAACAGACTGAATGAACAAACTTCCATCCTTCAGTCAGCAGGGTTCGAGACAGGAAATCCACAGATATATGCGCCGACCTATCACAGCAACGGGCCCACCCGCTCTATGCGGCGTCTGCAAGCACACAAGAAAGACCCACTTCCGCTATCAAGGTCACGTGACCTACGGTACAAACCACCTTCTGCTATCTAGTTGAGGTATGGCCAGGGACTCTTGGGGGTCCAGGCGATACCAAAGCGTACGAAGGGACGCAGTGGGAAGGCTGTATCCAAAACACGGCGACAGCGGAGGATTTCAGGTTTCCAGAACTCTCCAAAAGTCGCTGACGTCACCGGGAAAAGTCGCTACATTTGTCGTGAGTGGAAAACTAAATCTAGCAACAAAGTTGCTAAGTTGGTGACATTGCCATGCTGTCGCTTCCTGCGTGATTTATGGGTGAAGCGGTGAGGGTGCGAGGCGGGGCAGTGTGAAGTTGTGCAGAGACAAGTATGATTGTAACGCGACTATATTGATATAATCGATATTGTCTTATCTTATATCGTGTATGAAAATATATCGATATTTCCTAAAAACTCAATATATCGCCCAGCCCTAGGAGTACCCTCAAAACTTCTGGGTCCAAACCTGGAGCCACTGACTCTGGTAACCACTTCAAGCTTTTTTTGAAGTAAAGGTCAGAGGAATATCTGCATTAAGAGTTTGAGAATCGGTTCCCAAATCTTGGTTCTCAGAGGGAACCTTGAGCACCAGGTCAGCAGAAAAGTGAGAAACACATTCAAAAAGGTTAAAGAAGGTTTTTGCTTTCATCATCATGACTGCAATAAAATTATTTCCACCCCTTTTCTTTTACTTTACTCATTATTGTTTATGAAAAGGCCACAACTGAGAGGAAAACATGTAGACTTTATGCAAGGTAGCTTGGATGCTGGCCCCCAAATGGCTCACTCAGAAACCTTGGTACAGTAACTATTATTGATGGTGGCTCCTTATATCAGCTCCTAGTTGCACAAAAATGCATCATCATCACATCATCTGAATTTATTCCCTCCAGTGTCTCACTGTTCCCATCATCCTTCTTTTCCAGCTCAGTTTTGCACCGTGAGACATCAAACAGCTGCAATAACTGAGGATGTGCTTCACTTCCGTCGACTCCGTCTTCTCATAATGGTGATTGCGATCTACAACATCTCCTCCACCTCAGCCAGGGTGAGCTGGCCGTCCTCCCCCACCTGCCTGGACACCTTCTACAGCGTCATGTACGACCCCAACTGGAACAGCCTGCTCATGGGCTACAAGCGCAAAAACTTCATGTATGAGGAGCGCATCCCTGTCAGTCAGACCAGCACACACCTGGCCAATCTCCTCCCACAGACCGCCTATTTCTTGTGTGTGACGTGTCAGGCGGCCAATCCGGTGCGGGAACAGTGCCAAGTGTTCAGCACTCTGAGCGACAGCAGCGAAGGTCACGACAGGGCCGGCTGGGAGCTGGCCATGGCCGTCTGGCTCATCTGCTGCATCTTGCTCCTGGTCATTGCCGGGATCCTGTTGTGGGGGTGTCTTAACACCATCTGCAACCCGCCCGGTCAGGCTGCGGCCGGCCACCCGGTGGTGACCAACTCAGCCTGCCAAGACATGTCCACATCTGGAGCCCTCTACACTCCGAGAAGCGGCAGCCAGGACAGCATCAAACTCTCCAATGTCATGCAGCCACCCCTCCTCTCAGCGCAGCCTACAGGTCGCATAATTACCCAGGACCATGAGCTGAGGACACTCGCTAAGCTGTCCGGCAGCGAGCGCAACGTGAATCAACTGGATTAAGGTCACCACAGCATTGTTCTGCCCACATTCAATTGTCACTGAGTATTTTCCTTTGTTTTTTCCCCTCAGAAGAAACATCTCAAAACAAACAAAATTACTGCTCCGCTTCAGTGTGTGTGTGTGTGTGTGTGTGTGTGTGTGCGTGTGTCCAATTAAAGCTTCGCTATCCCCCAAAAGTAAAAGAAAATAAAATCTTTTCATGCTTCTGAGATTTAGAAGTGTCTCTGTGGATCACTTTTTGATATTTATTTCTGCGATGTTCCATAACTTAACCCCCAAAATATCTTCTTTTAATTCAGTTTTTAGCTGTTGATGTGTGGTTTTAACCATTTAAGCTACTGGGGGTGTCTGCAAGTTCAATAAAACTTTTTTTTCCTTAAATAAAAGCAAAAAGACTTCGTTAGCCAATGAGAGCGCAGCCTGCCTCAGCTTCACAGTCAGAGCCGCACTTCTCTCATCACATCTGACTTCAAGCAGCGACGGCGAAAACGTTCAGCATGACGTTTCATAACGACTTCTGACCAATGAGGACGTCACGGTGGCTGTGTCCATCTTTTACATACGGTCTCTGGTCTCATCTTCAGGCTTTATCATTTCAAACACGACACACAGACATCAACATCACAAGCATGAGGTCCGACACCGCCACGCGCACACTAGTGAGTTAGTCACATAACAAACCCCAGAGAAAAATGTGCTCGATTGAGAGACGCGAAAATACCTGCAAATATCATATCTTCAGCACGTTTTCTGAAGTTCAAAACACAAATTTCCTCTGTGGGAACCCTGAGCGCGCACACACAGACACTTCCCATAATGCTTTTTCTCTTGTATACTCTGACAGTGTATTGTGAATATGTGGCTCAGCCAGAAGTAAAAAAAAAAACAAAGAAAAAAGTGTGCTGACCTTTGACCCGTACAGGTACTGAGGCTGAGCGTTGGGTGGCTTATCCCTCTGGAACTCCTGAGAGAAGGGCAGGATGGTGCGCACAAACCTGGAAGCACAGTTGGAGATTATTCCAATATCTTCACTAAATGAACAACATCAGGACACAAAAAAAGGAACAGCAGGAGCTGAACACACCGTTACTGCCTTTACCCACATAACCTTTGAGCAGCACTGCGCTGTACCAGTTCAGACACAAGTGTAAAAATAATATGTGAATAAAGCAGACACTTCACATGTGTGGCTTATTTAACAGCCAAACACGTTTTAAACTTTTGAGGCGTTTCTGCTGACGGGGATGCAGCCGTTAACATTTACAGCACAGTGACCTGCTGCATTTAGCGATGTTTTACCGAAAGCTTTCAAAAAGTGTGAATCAAAGAGTGGTTCATTAGTACGCAAGCAAAACTTTATTTATACACTATATTTCATTACAGATGCAGTCATAATGTGCTGCACAGAGCGGGAGACACTACAGAACACAACATTATTTTGATAATTTAAAACTAAATCAGCACAGAGCTGTGCGTGTGTGTGTGTTTCTGATTATAACTGTCAAAGTGTTAAAGCTGCCTTTTGGCCTCGTCACTATTTAAAAATGGATTTTTCAGAGATGAGGTAAAGAGATGAGGTAAAATGATGGTTGACTCACCTGTTGGTAGACCCGTTGTAGCAATAGTTGGGTAAGAAGTCGTAGTTGAGCTCCCAGAAGACGTGCAGCGTTATCCTGCCGTAAGGGGCTGAGACATTGTGGTTGGCCTCTCGAAACATGGCGTTGAAGCTGTCCAGAGTCAAGAACTTACTCAGGAGCTTGTGCGTCATGCGGTTGATCTCCAGAAGGCCTTCCAGCTCCTTTAAACCAGTCACACACAACCAACATGCGTTTTTACTCCATCAAAGGTTAAACTTCAGGACTCATCAGCTAAATTAAATTAGAACTACGTACCATGATGGAGGTGAGATCTTCACTCTCGAAGCGACTGATGGCCAGCTCCAGAGATTTGTAAAGAGCAGCAGAAACCCTCTGCGTGATGAGTCTGTTCAGATCAATGGAGCGGCCTAGGAGCTGAGGTTCACAGCCAGTTAGTAAAGAGACAGTATGAAGGTGGGAGTACAGAGAGGTGGAAAGCATGACAGGTGCGGTGTGTACCTGGACGTGGCGTTGCTTCAGCAGAGTCTCGTAGCGGTTAGAGGACGGCCAGGGAATGTTGGCTCCTTGGTTCTTGCAGTCAGCTCTCAGACGTTTATCAAGCAGAAGACTGAACGAGTCGGAGAAACACAGACAGGTTTTAAAAATCACATCTGTATGGCTTCTCCTCATTTCCGGTCACGCATCTTCATATTAAACATGAGCAAAGGTTCTAATAATAAGATCAGTGTACGTACAGACTGCTCTAAACACTCAGTTTGCTGCAGTTGTTTCACTTTGCTCATGAGGGGCAGCCAATCAGAAGAAAGCCGACTTCAAGAAAGAGAAACTAAAAAGGTTTGTTTCAGGGGAAGAACTGAGGGGCTGGCCGGCGTACGGCACAAAAGGATTATTCTGAACTGTGAATTATGCAAAGCTGCTACAACAGAATAAAAACATTCAGAAGTGAACCGAAGAGTCCCGCTTTACTCCATTTCCTTTGGTACATAAAAAACTGGTTCAGATGCATCCCCACACAACTAAAATTTTTCTTCATACAGAAACAATCAATAAAATTGAAGAAGTGCGCCGTACCTTCCAGCTAGAATCTTGTAGTACCCAAATATCTGATCGGCAAGCTTGTAGACAAACTGATCAAAGCACAGGTTAACCTGGAATCACAGCAGGAAATCACACGTTTGAGAGTAACTGTTTGAACATAGAGACCCCCCCCCCCCCCACACACACACACCTTGCTGTTTAACTCCAGTTTACATGCACATTAGCAAAGCTCTGTAAGCAGTTACATAACGAATGAAAATCCAGATACTCAACAGAACCTGTGAGTGCCAAGCAGCAACAAAGCAAAGCCGTGGAGGAGCTACTCCACCACGTGCATGAGATCACGATCATTACCTCAGCCTCGATTTCATCGTAGAGGAACTGCTTCTTGAATTTGGTCAGGGCGTAGTGCGCACTGTCGTTGTACAAATCCAGAGGATACAGCACATACCTGCAGGGGATTAAAGTGTTATTCCAAAGTAACCTAATTTGGATTAAAACACACCACGCAATCTGCTCGACAACATGAACACAAACAGAGAAAAGGGAAAAAAAGAGGATTTATTTAGACCTCAACATGAAGCAGTTAGTTAAAAAAAAACACAACTAATCAGTTTGATGGTGTTCACTCAAGGCCCACCATCATCAGTCAGATGCTCTGCAGTTTCTTCTACACCTGCAAAAGAATCAGTTTCCACGCATAACAGTTACTCTCCATAATAAATATCTGAGGAAACCGTGGGTTTTTCTCTTTCCGAAATTTGAGGTAATCATTTGAAGAATTACAGCACGTATGCTTCCTGCCAGCTGATGTGCTTAATGGCTTATGTAAAACCTGCCTCGTATCAACATAATCCCGCAGCAAAGATTTAAAACCAACATGAAAACATTCACGGCTAATCCTAATTTTTGGGATTTCATCCGGGGTCCTATTTGAAAACGGAAGATAAGAAGAAAAGAGCGCTGAAGTTGACAGAACGCATCTGTCCAGTCACCACAGCAACAATCCCAAAGAGCCGGACTGTGCTTGTGCCACCGTGAATTTTAGTTTAAGAGAAGCACAGACTCCCCCGTTTCTGTGCTTCCACCATGGAGAAACATCTACTTCCACTGCTGCGAAAAGAACACCAAAGACTGCAGTGGAAACAAATGTTCTTGGCCACAAAAGACAAAAAAAAAAAAGCATAAAGATACTTACTCCATCATGGAAGCCTCCTTGGTCTCCAGGATGTGATCGGTGAGGATCCACGGCATGGACATCTCGATGGGAAACTGGATCCTGCGACCCATGGTGAGCTCCAGGAAGAACTCCCTGAACCAGAGCTGGGAGAGGTCACAGCACTGCTGCAGGGTCTCTGCAGGGAAGAGAGAGGAGACACAAGGCTTCATTAGAGAGCCTCCTTCCAGCTGCTGTCACAAAACTGATGATGATCATCTGAAGAACAAAAAACTGATTTGCGCTGGTTGCAGTTTCCAACAGAGCTTAAATGTGTTTTTCAGCCCTGAAGGTTTCACCATCTCCTGTACTTATGAAGTTATGAAGGCTCCAAAATGCTGGAAGAATAATTAAAAAGCGCCAAATTTCAGCTCACCCCTCTGGCTTAAAGAAGGAAGAAATTTTTCATGGCTTCAGTAAATACACTGAAATTATTGTAGAAAAAAGAAAAAAACCCAGCTGATTCTGAGAGACTGAACTGATTTCATCTGGAATGACCTCTTACCACTGAAGTTCAGCAGGTGAGTGTAAAAGAAGGACTCGCGGTGAAACCTCTCGATGTCCAGGATGGTGGGACCCTCCAGACTGCTGCGCAGAGTCTTCTTTGAGCCACTTTTTTCTGCAATCAGAGACTCCAGCATGGTCCTCACCATGTAGAGCTGCATCAATAAAGAGAATCAAGGGAAAGAAAACCTCATCAGTGTCAGCACCCCGCTGCGTTTATTCACAGCCCCTTGCAAACACTGATCCCATGAAAACTCTGTTGCTTTCAACATTTTGATTGCCATCATTTACAACTGGATACAGTGCAGCTGAGATATGTAAATTCAGGGTGGACAGACACAGAAGGTGACCGTGTAGCTGCCTCAACAGCCATCCATCCAAGGGTGTAGCACAGTCAGAGAACACCGGAGCAACACTGCACTGTGTTTATTTTTCCTCTCCAGCTGAGGAATAAAACACTGGAGCAGCTCACGTTTCCCGGGTTACTGCTGTAGCCGTCTCAAAGGTCCTTTCGCATCTCAGTGGGCAGAAACGCTTTGTTTCTTAGCAAGGCTTTTATTTTGAAGCATGTGATTACCTGTGGTGCCATCCTCTGACACTAATTCACATGTTACCTGAGGAATAAGTGAGGACACGATGCGAGAGAGCGGCAGAGATGAAATCCCCTCAGTGTCAGCAAGAATTTCACAGTGTGCCCAGTTATTGTGGACTGGTGTATGCAAACTGGCCTCTGCAGGAAGTGGAATTATATAATCTTGGAAACAAATCAAAAGCTGACTGTGCACATACGCGCTGGTACAAAAACAAGTAGCACCACACACCTGCACTCACCTGGAAAACAGATTAGTTCTTGGAAATGACCTCTGAGCTCCTAAATCTGCATGCAGTATAGAACATAACAGGCACTAATGCTAATACTGAGAGGCCAGTTATAAAACATAACTGAGATCCAGCACTGTACAAAAGAATGGATTTAAAAAGAAGCCAACGACAAGGCCGGTCTGCAAGAACAGGCCGACGGTACCTGAACTGGAACCGAACACAGCAGAGCTAGAACGGTTCTGCCTGAGGCCTGCGTCCACTGAACATGATGCACCTGGTCACGCTAGACCAGGTGAATCCAAACTGTTCACACCGACCAAGAAACCACACTTGAAAGGCAGAAGTGTGTAGCGGTTGGTGGTGAATGCCGGGCTGGCAGAGTCACAGTCTGACAAATTATTACCAGTAAAAAGGTCCACAATTCACAAAAAAGCAGCAAGAAACACACAAAGCATGAAACTGCAGTGTGTTAACAGCAATGACTGTGCAGAATATCAAGGACAGACCCCTTTAACCTGACTCCGCCTTTCCAGTGGGGCTAGATATCTCAGTACCAAAGTTCCTAAAGAAATGAGATTTGTGAGGTAAACTCGGGTCATATTTGGCCCTCTGAATTTCCTCTGCAGTGACCTCTCTCAGTAAAAGAGGATCTTTGAAGCAGTTTGAGCCCATAAACCCTCCATATTCAGAGCTGGTGAGTGTGCACCATTTGCTTTTAAAACTTGTATTCACAAGCTTCAATGCAGGGTGTGTGTGCGCATGACACAGGATTGTGTTATTATTATTACAAAAGTTGTTGATTGCCACAGCAGCTGTATGTATTTCTGTGGTTTTGCTGCTTTTTGCAAGCAAGCTGTCAGTGTGTTCATACATGCAAGCCGGAGTGTGACACGGTGGAAACTGTAATTGTCTCTACACATATTCTTTCGACACATTCTTTCACCCTTTTTTTGGCTTCATCAGAGAACACCACCTACTGACGGGCAGTCAAACCGGGGGCAGTGAGTGTGTTTCCAGCTGTGTGCTTCCTTTAACTTTTGTTTTACCGCCACTTTTTTTTTTTTTTTACAAAAATGTGTTATTAATAACTTACCTGGCTGAGTTACCACACCACCATGTGGCACAAACTGGTACTACATGAAAGTGCAGCCCAGCCATAATTTAACTGAATCTCTTCAACATTTTGAACATGAAGTCACAGCGGTTGTGTCTTCACATTCAGCTGATTGCTTCAGTAGCTTTTGGAAGGTTTTAAACTATTTTCAAACACAAGAATGAACAAAGTGTAACCGTCACAGACCCCTGAAACACAACCTCACTTCCAAAGATGACAATCCATGACTTTGATGTGAGATACGTGTACCCAGAGGCTGCAGTGCTCCAGACATAAAAGTCAGGCCTGACCTCATGCTGGCTACAGAGACACTGCGTAGCAAAGGATGGCAAGAAGAAAGGTTAAAGGTGAGTTATGGTAAAGAGCGGCAGTGAGGTGAGACCTGTGTGCTGGACGGCCCCACGGCACGGCGAGGAACCTTAATGTCAAAGCCCCCCTTTGGATCTTTTTCTCCACGGAGGGCGGGGTCGTTGTGAGGCTCCCTGCCGGTCTCCCAGTCGCACACCGTCTTCCGGATGGCCTGGAGGACGCTGCAGGAAGAGGGAAAAATGAAAATGAATTATTTTAATGCACAATTACAAATACTATAAATATGCTGTGCCATACGCATCTTAATAACACAGGGACTAAATCTGTATAAATAAATCAATATTAAGCAGGAAATGATTCTGGCAAACAGATTTTATTTGGGCAAGATCCTCAGATGGATCAAGTAACAGTCTGCTAATTTATTTTAGCATTTTTAATTGTTAATTTTTTTTTATATCTATCTCAGAGAACAAAGCAGCTCACAATCAAATTACTAGCGTACTGTCCCCCTCACTCTTATTTTGAAAGTTCAGCGTAGCTAGCCCCGGCCCTTCCTGCCCCGTGTTTTCCTACAGGCTAGCCGGGTCATTACTGAGGCGGTCTTTGTTACCATTTAACCGCCTCTCCAGAGAGTCTTGTGTCCTGTGGCTGGAAAAACTCCAGCTCCACCATCGTGAACTACAAGCCTCGTTCTGCTCTGGAGACCTCGAAGAACTGTGGAGATAAAGCTGAGCCACAGGACGGGAGACTGCTGACTGCTTCGACTTGTTTTGTATGTGTCAAACTACCAGACAATTAAAACATTTGCAGGAGGGGATCAGCACTTTTTAGCAGACCACCACGCCCGCCACCAATCAGACACTCTGACTGAGGTGTGATCCAAACCTCTGGATGACATTTTTCTTCTTCTTGATGGCGAGCCGCAGCGGATCACGCAGAGTGACCTGAGCAAAGTCCTGCAGAGCCGAGTAGATGGTGTGGCGGATGGCGTGGTTGAACACACTCTCCATGCGTCCCATCAGCACTTGCAGTCCCTTTATCATAGCCATCACCTGCCCAAAGCACAAGAGTCAATCAGAGACAGGCCTTCAAATAAAAAAAAATTTAAATCTTCAAAAAGTGCATTCTGAGTGAACTCCATGTGGGACAGGTGCCCCCCCGGCTAATTTTCCTGGCTAGAAGCCTGTCTTCGCCCTCATCAAAATACAAGAGAAAGTGATGTATTTCCTTGAAAATTTGATTCAAAAAGCACAACCACAGGCTGTTGGCTATAAATTGCTAACACTACCCAGTCATATTTAAAGTACTAATGCCAATATGTGACCCACTTTCCACTGGAACACAAATTTCAATACAAGAGCAGAAAATTTAGGTCAGAGTAATGAGCAATATCACAAACTAACCACCTCCTACTACCAGTTTTAATTCTCTTTTCATATAAATATGTAACTATGCAAACTTGTGAGTGATTTCAAACTGAATTTCTGTCTGAAGTTTGGCGAGATCACATCTGTCAAACTTTGACGGCCCTGAATCACAGAAGATGCGTGAAGCATGACTCGATTCTGTGTGTGTGTGTTCTGGTTTGACTGATTTCACGTGTAACAGCCCTTTCCATGCATGCAATGTTATAACAGACCTCCACGAGGGCGAACTTCTCCTCGCTGGTGTAGTTGTATCTGGTGGCTCTCTCCGTACTCCTCGGCGTTGTCGGGGCACTCCTTGTTGGAGTACTTGTCTGTCGGATGAACCAGTTTCCAGGAGTACTGCAGGAAGAGTCGGGGGGGGGGTGTTATTGTTTCCTCTGCATATACAAACATCTTGACAGAAATCAATCGTCACGCGTTCTCTCCTCACCACTTCCATAACGTGAGCGCTCCACTGTGAGAGCAGTTGCATGCCCTGAAGGGCCAAGTCAAACAGCTTCCTGTACTCAGTGTCAGTCTTCTGAGCTTCCTGACGCCCCGACCCGGTCACCACCTACGTGGACACACAAACAAACTCCACTGAAGACAATACAAACAATCCTGACTTTCTCATAACACAGATTAGTGCAAAAAAACATATAATAAATAAATAATAATAAATCAGCAAAACTGGCCCCCTTAAAAACTTATCATTTCTGTATTCAGTGTTTTTCTGACCCACAAGGCAGTCAGTTAAATTTACATCTGAATCGCACTGAACAAATACCCTTGAAAATCCACCGGGGCAAGACATCTGCTGAAAAAGCTTGTTACATCACCGCTGGGAATTTAAATATCCCCCGAACATAAGAAAGGAGCTTTAAAAGCTTATGTGTGGAGATGATTGTCTGTTCAGAGCGATGTCGCATCGAGTATTTGTTTGTTTTTCCCACTGGGCTCCACTCCTCAGCAGCTTATTATCACAATAAACCTGCCACCACAATCAATCCAATACCTCGCCGATGACCTTTGACCTCAGAGGGAGTCCCAAACTAACCTCACTGTTGCTGTAACGAGCGAGAGCTCAGAGATGAAGCGCATGTGATCGTCCCGGATCTGAATCATCTGCTCACAGATGTTGTACTGAGGGCTGCTGGATATGGACGTGCAAGTCCACCTGAAGAGGAGGAGAGGATCAGAGCGAGGAATGAGGGATAAATTAGTAGTGCCAAAGAAAAGACGAGTCAGGATCTAAACAAATAAAATAAAATGCTCATACTGTGCCATTAAATCAGCACATTTAAGTGCTGGTCTGAAGCTGTAACAGAGGAGAACCACCTTCAGCTTTCAGCACCATCTGCTGAGATTATGCATAAAATCTAGTGAGCCCGATGCCGGCGTGGTGCATGGATGGAGGAAGACCACTGAAATTCGGATGCAGCATTTTTTAAATGGTGCTCACTCATCCCTTAGCACTGACCTTTTCTCCTCAGCTGCTTTTTGCAGTTTGTTTCTTATCAGTTTGGCGTTCTGGCAGTCCTGTTTTGGTTTTATTAGTGTTTCCTAGTAACATTAGGGGTGAAGCCTGTGGTTGGGCCAAAGCCTCTTCTTCCTCTTTTCACTGTCCTAGCATATTACGAGAAAATTTTTATTACTGCACAAGATGCAGCTAATGCTGACAGGGGTGCCATTTGATTTGCACAGATAAAAAAAAAAAAATATGATGTTAACATTTTAATATGATGGTGAAATTACATGGCTGGAACGCAAAAGCTACAAAACAGGCGTTAAAGTTTCTGCATCTGTGCCGAGGTCCGCTTGATTCCAGGGAACATAAATTTATCAATATCCATCGCGTGGACGGGTCATATTGTTGACAGTATTTTGATTTTATTGTGTACACATATTTATTTTCTGTTGTTACACCCCCACCTCAGTCGACTCAGGTCCGTGTGCAGCCCTGCGTTACATAGTGAGAGGCAGCCGTGCAGGTGCCCCCTGCGCTCACCTGGATTTGTTCTCATCAAAGTGAGCGCTGGTCTTGATGTAGCGGGACAACTCGATCTGCATGTCTCCAAACAGAGGGACCACCTGGAGTTGCTGTGAACACCAAAGACGCACAGAAATCATTTAAAACTATGCAAACCAACTGAAACGAGCCCGTCCCACACACACAAACACACAACCCCTCCACCCCCCAGCAAGACGGCAGCAGCAGATTTGCATCCTACAAGCCCAGACGCTGCCTGCGCATGCAGACATCTCTCTTCCCTAAGCCCTATTTCATGGTTTCATGCGCCAACCATCATCACTTCTTTATTTTCATTTGACGTCTTAGGATGAATCGAGAAGTGTTAGTGTATATATTGCATGTCCCTCTGTACCTTGAAAAACTTGTCAATCTTGTTCAAATTTATTCTCTTCTTGGCATCCAGTTTGTAGATGTTGCTGCTGTTTCCATCCATGAGGTACAAGCCGAAGCCCATCACCTGGAGAGGAGGAAAGGTGCGGTTATTCTGCGCCCACGGCTCCGGTACTTGGTTTCAACTGAGCGTCACTCACTTTGAGCAGCATGTGCTTCTCACTGGGAGTGAGGTACAGCTTGTTCTCGTAGTAATCGACGCACAGGTTCACGATGTCCGCTAGCAGTTCTTCGTAACCGTGAATCACCTCCAGCTGCTGCTGCAACGACTGGCAGAGGGTACACAACACGAGTTTATAAAAAAGCATTAAAAAATAAAATATTAAAAAGTATCTGTCAAATCATTATCAAAGAACTTGGAGAAATAACTGCTATAAGATGGATTTGGGATTATGGATATCACACAGAGCGTTCTGCGCTGCAGACCAACCTGAGTGATTTTGTTGTGGTTCGCCAGGAACATGGACAAGTTCTGAGACTCCTGAATGGACGAAGGCTCCGACATCTTTCTGAGAAACTGAGCGGCCCTGAGCAGAGGAGAGAAACGGTGCTTCAGTTTTAAAGGCCGCAGGGAGAGCCGTGAACACAGACACGGCATCCGCCAGCAAAACTTACACCGCCCAGAGACGACTTTTTTCATCTTTGACATCAAGAACAAACACGCACGTCATAAATCTGACAAAATTTCACACCCTCAAAAAATGGAAACTTTTGGCGTCAATTATGAACACCTTCTGACATCACACTAAAGCTCTGCACGCCTCATCGTACTCTCAGACACTCTGCTGCTGAGCTCTGACATTTTGCATCAGAACCTGGCCCTGCTCTCAATGCTTCCAGAAGATGTTTGAGGTGTGCTGACTGATGCTGCCATCTAGTGTTTGTGGTGGGAACCGGCTTTGCGTGCACACAGGAATGTGAACGTTTTGTGAGTACCGTTTGTAAGCCGAGTGGTCATTTTTGACGCTGCATTTCATGTTCTTCAGCTCGTCCAGCACAGCGAACATGTTGATGAACTTTCCGAGGGTCAGCAGGTACGCCTCGGAGACGAAGTCCTTCCTGCGCTCGGTGTGACACAGACGGCGGACCTCGCCGCAGAAACGATCGATCGCTGTGCGCTGCGGGAAAATAAAGCAGCTTTAGAGGATTCAGCCATATCTACAGAGTAGCTGCTGATCGAAGGTGTGACGATACCTGGAAGTACATGAAGTTCATCAGTTTGGTGACTTCAGGCTCCAGGACCTCGACCGTCTTCTCGTAGATCTCCACTCTGTTGGGCTGCTCGTTGCACTTCACCTGAGAATAAAGAGCAAAATATAATTATAAGACTAGCAATACTTTGTTTAGTGAACATGAGCTTTAGAGAAAGACAAAAACACAGTTTAATATCAAGAGGGAAAAATGTGACGGCACAAAATAAGATCAAAAAGTCTAAATAACGTCAGTGATGTTCCATTATTGGTAAAAATCAAACTGTTTCTTCAACATGAGATTCTGAGGATTTCTGAAACATTTTAACTTTATTCCATGCCCTCCGTCCCATCTTCAATCAGGAACGTCAGGAAGCACGGGGACGAAGGATTTTACTCAGAACTGCAGGAGGTGGTTCAGGCTTCTTGCAGTGCAGGGGCTGAGGTGGAGGAGGGCAGACAGTAGAGCAGGAAGGTGAAGAAGGTGAAAGGTCAAGAAGGCATAGCAGCTTTTAAGGAGCCTGAGTGGGGTGACGGCACCCACCGACCATTATGGATAAGAAGCAACTGTGTAACCACACACACAGAACTTAGGTTTCATTAATTAATTAGACTTCTTAAACTATTTATTCTGTGATTTATATAATTAATAAACCGTACCCTATCAATTCAATTTCAACCCTCCTGAGACTGAGATGAAAGCGTTTTTACCTTGAAAACAGGATAACGCTGCCCACTGCCAGCCCTCTGATTACCAGGTTTATATAAGAAAAAAAAAAAGTCAGACCACACAAACCAGAGGGGGTTGCTCATCTCTGAAGTCAGCCTTAAAACTGAAAACACATGTTCATGCATGACCCAGATACCCTCAGATGTGAATATACTGGCTCTGGTTATCAATTGAGAACAATTCTTTAAGAGCAGGCAGCCCATCAAGAAACAAATGATCTTGATGTCTCTGATAAGGGAAACTAATACTGCTTTATGGAAGGTGGGAGTTCTCATAAACAGAGCTTCCCAAGACTATGGCAAGTCCGTGTAGACGGGCAGATGATTCCCTTCACAGGCCGGCGTTCTACACGGAAAAACAAATCCCTCCGCTTCAGAGCGCTAAGGTACGCTGAGCTTTTATCCATAATGGACTTTGAGTCTCATCTCTTTGCCCCCGCTCAGGCTCCTCCTCACTGAGCTTCTTGACCTTCCTGCTCCACCATCTGGCCCTCCTCCACCTCATCTACTGATCTCCTTCCACAATTCTGAGTAAGATCCTTCCCGTGTCCCTCGGCCCTGCCATATCACGACCCAACACTCAGCTGCAGGTGACCATCAGGTGTGCAGACTGCGGTTTAACACGATGTTTGACTGTTTCCGTCTTCTGACCGCTTTAATGCTCATGAAATAAAAGAAATTTCACCACAAAAAAACCCCCAACAAAAACATTACTGCATTCCACCCTTCTGTGATCAGGCCACTACAAGAGACAGAAGAAATAAATAAATATTCTGGACCACAAAACTGGAATCAACTAAAAATGAAAGAAATATCAAGCCCCCTTTCCAGGAGGATAAATATCAAAATTAATCCTGGGCATTAATTGATCATTAAATGTGTCATGAATCAATATCCCAGCTTTAAATTGTATTATTTTTGCTTTATTATTTTTAAATATTTCCTCTTTTTTGTTGCGACCTTCACAAGCTCATACTTTACTATATTGTTTGTTGAAAATGTGCAGAGCAATAAAAACAGCGGCAATGGGGGAAAACAAACAGAGCTCAGAACATGCATTAAAGCAGATGAAATACAAATGATTATTAAATTAATGCGGGATTCTACTATAGTAAACATTACATTTGTTATTAAAATTCATAAGTTTAAATTTAAAATGCGCGCACACACGTGCTTAAAGGACGCCTGCCGTCCTTAACTCCGTGACGAGCCCTGCAGTGTTACCTGTGGTATTGCACGTGAGCAGCTCCTCCAGGTGTACAGCATGACAGCATACTCCTGCCCCTCCTCCAACATGTCGTTCTAAATAAACAAAACCGATCAGTCACGTCAGCGATTAAAGACATTTTCAATGATTATTCACAACAAAGCACGCATGCTTTGAAACCCGCCCTGCCTGTGCACAGAGGCCCTGAGCCATCACCCCGCACTAATGGCACACAAAGCCTCGCTGTCCCCGACAGGAGACGGCCCGATGCGTCCCTCTGTGCCGGCTCATTTCTGGGTTTGGATCCCGTTTGTCGCCTGCCAGACCAAACGGTAGGAGCCTTCCCAGACCCAGTTTCCAGCCGGTCTTTGACCCCATTCTGACAGATTTATTTTTCCCAGCAAGTCAGCAGACAAAAGAGAGCAATCTGAATGTGTGAAGGATGTACCATACCATGCCGGAGTGGATGGTGGCCTGCTCGATGTACGTGGCGATGCCGGTGACGAATGCATTCCTGTCTTCAAAATTGGTGTTGAAGTTTGGCTGTGTTTGAAAGATGGAAAATTAAATATGAGGCTTTAATAACAATGTTCACAAAGATAATCTGGCCACCTGAACCACATCAGTTTAGATTCCTTCCCCTCTGAACTCCATGTGGAACAGTTCACAGTAAACCATCATTAGAAGGCTTGCTTGGATAAATTATACTGCATGGGGCACTATTACTGAATGTTGGAAATGGTTGCCCTTGCTGATGCATTTATGGTTCCAGCATTGTGTGCTGGTTATCACAGAGGTTAAATGTGCTTCACTGAGGGAGCACAGTCTATCTATCTAGGTGTCAGATTGTTCCTGTGTGGGACTGTGACTACAGTGGTGTGAAAAAGTGTTTGCCCCCTTCCTCATTTCCTGTTTTTTTGCATGTTTGTCACACTTAAGTGTTTCGGAACATCAAACCAATTTAAACAATAGTCAAGGACAACACAAGTAAACACAAAATGCAATTTGTAAATGAAGGTGTTTATTATTAAAGGTGGAAAAAAATCCAAACCATCATGGCCCTGTGT